>JABXWE010011139.1:0-41009 GCA_014611495.1 Limonius californicus | reverse complement strand
CATTCCTCCTTATATTAATGGTGGAAATCTTAAGTCACAGAAACTTATTTTAATACAGTTCATGCAAAAACTCGCCAAGTTATAGAAAGGGCGTTTGCTTTGCTGTTTGGTAGATTTCGAAGACTAAAATTTTTGGATATGAACAGAGCAGACTTCATCCCCGCAATAGTATTAGCTTGCTGTGTTTTACACAACATTTGCCTGGATTATAGCGACTCTCTTATACAGAAGTATATTGAAGAAGGAGCACCCCTAGTAAATGGTGATGCAAATGGAGGTGGTGTGGAAGAACCATATGAAGATACTTTGCACATTGGAGGTTTAACTTTACGAGATCAGTTAGCACAAAATGTATACAGACATTAATACTGCAATAAATAAAAACATTCGAAATAAACTGAATTTATTTTTATTATCTATTTATTTTATTAAAGTAATTATTATACTTAAAATGCAACAGTAAACATATAGTAGGAATAGCAATAGAGAACTAGAAATATCAACATAAATATCATTCTAATTATAAATAAACATAAACTCTTAATACTATGGTAGTACCTACCATAGTGAATAATACATTTTTAAAAATTTCTTCCCAACATATTTTACTTGAGACCCATTTTCTGTCTTTAGTTGGATTAGAAGAAAATCATTTGTTGTAAAATTGTTACTGAAAAGTCTTTCTCAACTTCTTCATCACTACTTAATATCTGTACTAAATCTGAGTATTATCAAGGTTCACTTTCTGACATGTTTGAGTCATCTAATTAAGGTGATGC
The DNA here is from genome assembly GCA_014611495.1 of Limonius californicus. Taxonomy (NCBI): domain Eukaryota; kingdom Metazoa; phylum Arthropoda; class Insecta; order Coleoptera; family Elateridae; genus Limonius; species Limonius californicus. The sequence continues at coordinate 40,230 of JABXWE010011139.1, read as the reverse complement.
CTGCTATTTCTTTTTTTTCCGTTTGGTTGCATGTCCTTCAAGGATTAAAGGAACTAGATCTGCCTTAGATGGCCTGGCACAGGGGTCGGCAACTTTTTCTACTGGGAGAGGATAATTGAGAAATGTGAAATTTCAGCTGTAACGTAGGATGAAGAGGAGGAAGGTGTAATATTTAAACATCAAAATATTAATGCAGCATAAATTTATCATATAAATTTCTAATACATAAATTCAAATTGAACAAAACATAATCTTAGTCACATCTTACATCTACATCTACGGATGTTTGTTGTTCAAAAATATAAAATTTACAATTTAGAAATTTGAACGACGGGCACTTTTAAATTGACCGCGGGCACCGCGTTGGCGCTCCCTGGCCTAGCATATTTCAAGAAGTGACTGAACCATATCGGAGAAAATATTTCGCTTTGCATCCAGCCAGTAGGATGACAAACTACCCTACTCTGGTGGTAAACCGTGCTCGAATGCGGGCACATTCTTACTCTCGGGAAAACCAGAAGTGGCGGAATATATTGGCCGCCAGCACTAAAGCATACTTCCATTGTTACTAGAGTTCTTCGCTCAGCTAGCTAGCTACGAAGTTGTTTATTTTTTTTCGCAAGCGTTCCAGTGAAAGCAAGTTGCAGTGTAAGTGCAAACATGAGTGATTCAGAGGAAAGTTTGCCTTCTGATACAGAATTGGCTGCTCAATATGCTACAGATACATTAATTCCTGCCAAATCTAAACAGCGTTACGAGATAGCGTACAAATATTTTGAAGAATGGATGGAAGTCAAGAAAATTCGTAGTCTCTGAAAAGGCGGTCCTTGCCTATTTTGCGGAACAAGGAGAGAAGTTAAAGTCATCCTCCTTATGGAGCCGGCATTCTATGTAGCGGCCGTTGGCGTCGATTAAGAAAAAGATTGATATTAGTCAATATCATCAGGTTGTGGCTTTCTTGAAGAGGACCTAAAAATCGTGTATTATTCGCAAAGAAGAGATACATCAATTACTAAAGGAAATGAATGATAAGGATTTCTTATTTATGAAGGTAAATTGGTGCTTAAATAAGTGGTGCGCAAACTATTTTCATTTCCGACCCCCCGTTTTGTGTAAAATTTTGTCACGATCCCTGGATAGACAGTAGACGTTTTTTTAATCGTCCGCGTAGTTAATGTGAAATACTTTCTGGGATTTGCGCTTATGTTTCTGCCTTATTAGAGATCTGAATAAAACATATAATTTTATGAAGCAAAGCTTTGATTTATGCATATGGATATAAATATTTAATTAATGAAAAATATTTTTAAGAAAACTTTATATCATAAGAATTGAATGTGAGGTATGTGCTTGCAAATATCTCATGATTGCTTCTATGTTCGGATCTGTATTGGAAATCGCAGGCCGTAAGTCATCCTCTGGATCCAATCAAGATTAATATTTTTCTTAATGGCAACAATTTTGCAAACCGGTTTTACATAAGTAGGTCGATGTAAACTGAATCAAAATATTGATTACCTTTTTGTTCAAATCGGCATTTTCGTTTCCAACCTATAAACAAAATTGTTTGGCAAGTCAGAGACTTAAATTGAATGCGCAGTGTTTCGTCGCTTGAAACATCAATTAACTGTTCTTTTTCATTTAAAGAGATATTGGAATTAAAAATATCGAACGAAAATGGAGCACGGATCCAATCTAATTCATTATCTCGAATTTTTTCGAACCTTTTCGAAAAGTTTTCTCCCGATTTTGTCATATGACGGGAAATGATGTTGTTAAATATCAAGCAATTTATATTATTTTCTTTAGTAAATTCTGAAAAGCACGGGAACATGACTGTGTTGTTTTTGTTCAATTCTCCTTGCCAAAGTATCAGCTTATTCTGCAAAGCTTCAATTTTACTCGATGTTAAAATGTTCCATCGTTAAGTTTTTCGAAAAAATCAACCGTATAACTGAATTTTCCGAACCAATCTTTATTAATGAATGAACTTGCCAATATATGTTTCTTTTCTACCAAAAAATGTAAACTTCGTTTCTCAAATCACGTCACAGTATTTTGCCGCGTGAGAGTCATCTGACTTCAGCATGTAGTAGTAACGTCTCATACACAGAACCTATCTCATTACAGAGTATTGGAAAGAGACGGCTGTTTAGGCTGTTACTTTTAATGTAGTTAATTAAAATAACCCATCCTGTAATACCTTGTGCAAATCTTCATCAATGGCTTTTGCTACAAGAGCTTGTCTTCGTATCATGCAATGGTTGAATACTATATTGTTTTTAAATGGTTACCATATTTTTCTCCGTGCATAATTGATGTCATTTTAATTGCTGAAGGAAGAATGAGTGAGGGATTCTCCAATTTGACGAGGTTTTTTAATTTTTCCCTATTAAATATGAAACTTCTAAGGATACTTTATTAGATGTTGGTTCATCATTCTCATTGTAGTGTAGTGGAGCCACTACTTGAATTTCTCTTAAATTATCCGGAGCATTGTTCCGATTGCTTTTTACATTTTCTTCAAATATCAATTCGCTAGCATTAACATCTGTGTTTCGAGTTTTAGCAATAAAACGCCGATTGCGTCTAAAATGATTGTTAAAACAATCCTTGATGATGTACGAGCGATCGTTAGCAATTGCAACTATAGTTCCATAATGCCACTCTTTTTCGTTTTTCTTAAAAATAACCACATTACCCACGTTCAATACCGGTAATGACTTTGCGTTCCGGTCATAATTATATTTTTGCCTTTCCTTTTTTTGTTTTAATTTGTTTTGAATTTCCGCTTCGTTGATATTGTTTCTGACCAACTTCGAATCCGATACTGGCAACTTGGTGTAACGTGCGATTTCTTGCGCCTGGTTGGTTGGCATTTAAATTTTCCATACAGCATTTTGGATTGCATATTTAATTATTTAAGCTTTTGACTAATTCAGAATTGGTCTTGTGGAAGTTTCGTGTCATCTACTCGTGTATTTCCGGTTTAGGAAATGGTGAATTTTGGGTTTTCCGTTTGAAATATAACTGTACGAGTTCTCAAAGAAGGTGCACGCGTTTTGAGTTAATTTGGAAGTCGTTTTAAGACTTGGGAAGTTTTCCGATTTGAATTTTCAAGACACATTTGGGAAGTTCTTAGGCATCGATAGGGTGATGTGAGTTCCCGGGGAGTTGATCCCAATCTGTGTGCAAATCTTTTGAGAGGGTTCTTTCGCCAGTTAACATCTTTTGGTAAGCATAGAAAATCCAATTTCTCTTGTTTCACTTCTAAGACTATTGAAATTATTTAGGCAATTTGTCTGGGGTTAGAATTGACAGAAATTACCAGTCATTTGTGAAAAATCAAAGAGATCCTGTGGGTTCGAGACAAGCGGAATTATCTGCAGTGCAGCGAACGCGTACGACAGGTGTGGATCGAGATAACGAGATCGTAGGTGTGTCAGTTCCTTTCATATTCAATTTTTACATATAATTTCGAGGATACGAGGGGTTCCGGAAAAATTATAGTTTAATAGTAAGAAATCGTAGTAAATCTTGTGATTATATACTTAAATTAATAACAAGACTAAGTACACTTTAATTAGTGGGTGTTTAAATTCAATTGATTTTGCATTTTGTTAATATTGGCGATATTTTATCGAAATTATGTTAATAATTGTTAAATGGTTAACAGTGTAATTAATTTTCTTTTATTGATTAAAATTCAAATAACAAGGGGGAACAACCACCAACATGGTGCGTGAAACGTTAGTTCTTGAGTACATATTCGATGACATAGCTGTTTAAGCCAAATACGCCGTTGAAAAACTTGAGCTGATAGTTATTAATGATCTCATGGAGATGAAAAACAACACTATGTGTTTGCATTTACAAATCACTGGTAGTGCTACATTTATTCCAAATGATTTAGAACTTATTATTCCTGAGACCGAATTAAATGCTGATACCGATGTGAATGAGTGGTATGAAAAAACCTTCTGCAATGTTTTCCATTTGATGGAAAAGACATGTCACCGCTTGCAACGTTTATACCTCGAGGTTACTGCAGATTTTAAAACAACCGAATTTCTCGGTAAAGGAATCGGTGAGTTAATTTCAATTCCAAATTTTATCACAACCAAGGTTCAAGGCGTAAATACCTGCAGGAAAATCCGCATTTGCTAAGACTTGTATATTGCGTGTTTCGAGTTATTATTATGTAAAAATTGTATTTTCTGTATTTGCAGTTACCATGTAATTTTTTGTACAATAAAAACTTATATGATTTTGATTCGTTTTGATTGAATTGACCTTACACATTCAAGGTTTAGGCGTGCTGGCTGGCCTTGATCAGTTACTCAAGGTTTTCTGAGAGGTGGTGACCTTGGACTCAAGATCCAGTGAGGGGAATCTGATTACCTTCAATCGAAGGTCGAGTGAGGGGAAACAATGGCCTTGACCTTGAAATCAGGGTCAGGAGTGGGGGTGGTCGTCAAACTGTCCAACTCTACCTACTTGTAAGTAATTTTGTTTTGCTTTTTACACGTGTTTACCAGTTAACTGTTACTGGCGAGTGATCAGAGGAAAGTTCCAGACAAGATTTTTTTTATTTATTTTTTACATTAGGTACATACATTCATATAATGTTTACTATTTTTTTTGTATATCTTATTGCAATACAAATGTTTTCCTCAGTCATGCTTCTGCAAATGCTTTAGCTTGGTATTAGAGAAATAACATTGTAATTAAAATTAAAATTAGTAAAAAAAGAACACATGATTCTGTAACATCTGAATTGCTTGCGTGCTTTGAAAGAGCGAGATCTAGGACGCGGTTTTCCATGCATCTCTATGCACTTAGGCCATATGGCCCATTGTACACCCTAACTAAGAATTTTGCCTATCTGGGGCAATTCCAACTCCAGTAGTGATTATTAACGTGTCACACATCGCAGTGGCACGGGACCTACGGCTTTACTTCTTATCCGATAGAAGGCGCATTTTCAGATTTTTCCCCGCTAGAAAAATCTTGCCGACCTTGGCCAGGTTCGATCCCGCGTCCCTCGGATCTAAAGGCAAACGCGCTAACCACTAGACCACCGAGGCCGGCGGTAACATCTGAATGTACTAATCAAAAAATGAAAACAATAAAAAAACAAATAATCCAATCTTAAGCACTATTTTAATTGATTATTGCACAATAAATTTAGGCAACGACATCTCGCTTTCTTGCAGTTCAATTTCCATTTTCAGTCTTTTACTCTATATTCCTATAAAACAGTAGTGAAATTTTATAACTGACCTAATCACTCGCATCTGTTGTTCACTATTAGTTGTTTTACTTCCCTTATAAACCTTTTGTTGTTAGTAATGCTAGTTATACACTCCGGAAGTGAATTATAATCCTTAGTTGCTGTTGGTTCCTTTATTTGTTCTGACACTGGTAATGTGATTTTTATCTGCTGTTCTGGTATTGTATTTATGGATATCCTTGTTGAGTTTGTAAATATCCTGACTTTTTAATTCTTTTTTCGATATTGTGTATTAATTTAACATTCTCTATAAAGATTAACTCGCGGAATTTAAAATGAGCTGTTAGATTAAATATTTTAAATATATAATACGCTGTTAATTCTAATCGTATTAAAGAATTTCAAGTTTATGCTAACTGGATTGCCTCAGAGATAGGTTGTGTTAATAATGTAAAAAGCAATTTGGTAGACTTTTTTAGTATCTAGTATGACAAAAAAATATTAAAATTTTTAGAATTGCTTGAAAGAAATTTTTTAAACCTCATTATTTGAATTAAGGTAGACGGAGGTGATATGACGCACGTTTTGAAAACTGCTAATAATATGATACATAGTTAAGTAAAAGACATGGGCTATGGCTTAATTAGAAGTACACTTAATCACCTTCATTATGTAAGTATCAGAACCTCATTAAATTTCTTTACAAAAAGTGAAAAAAAAAATATTTCATGAAATACTGCACTTTGGCAATATCACCCATCCATGGGGGGGTTATGTCGCACTTGGGGTGGGTGATATGGCTTATGGAGTAAACACTGTTGTTCAGGTAAATAATTATCAAGGTTTCGTTTGAACAGTAATTTATTAAAAAACTCATTACATTTTATCTGAAATTAGCGTAAATTATACCGAGACAAAGAAGAATTATTGAATAAAAGAAGTCTAGCAGTTCGAGCTGTTTGTGCTTTTTTTGGATTAGGCAGTTTTTTTACAATGTCACTTGCATCAACAGTTGATAGGTCATCAATCTCGGGGTAATAAAAATTTTTCCCTTTCTTTCTTAAAAATGCAACTTCGAAATCTCCACCTGACACGGCTTTGATTTCTGCTACATAATGAACTAGGGTCTTTTTGGTGGCAAATCTAACAACTACAAAGTCTCCTGCCAAGGGAGGTCCAGGCATCTCGTCTTCGTCAGATTCTTTGGCGCCAGCAAAATCCGACCCCTCTGATTCGTCATGAAGGGAGATTGTTTCCTCTTCGTCTAAAAAAGTATTGGTTAGAACGTACAAATTTGTTACTCACCCTTGGAACACTACGAAAGATCAACTTACCTTCAGAGGAAGACGGAGGTGCAGGTTGGGATTTCGCTCGCTTCTGACAGGTTACTTTGGTCTTAGAGGTAAGGCGACGCATCCTCTTTTCCGCCTTTTCGTCGATATTTGTTCGTAGGGTTAAAATTTGAGCGCTTTGCTTTCGACGGGAAATCGATAAGCCAACTACAGGCACGGGCGAAACTTCTTGCAGGAGTTTTGTTGGTGTAGGCTTTGGAGTTTTTGGAGTTGCTGTGGTTGTAGTGATTTCTGTAGTTGTTGGGGTCAGACGGCCAGATGGGCCGGCTTGCTCGCTCTGTTTGGCCTCACCACTACACATGTAGGCATAATCAGGTATTGCAGATGGTTGGAATGGAAAGATACCGCATGCCCTAAATCCAGAGGCTCCTGTAGAGATTACCGCTGCTTGCGCCCATGCTTTTTGCAATAGCAGCCCGAAGTGACGCCGTTCAATTTTTTTCCCGGGGTTGGCAACCCCCCACTCTACGGCCGCTTTCCTGTAGTATGCTTTCAACGGTTTAAAAAAAGAGCGGTCTAGAGGCTGCAAATAGTGGGTACTATGGCTCGGCAAACACAAAAAATGAACATCATTTTGCAGAGCCGTTTCGAGAATTTCGGGTGAGTTTATGTGGGAGCTATGACCATCCATTATCAGTAGACATGGGCCAGCTGTTTTTCGGGGTATAAAATGGTTTTCAAGCCAGTTGAGAAACAGTGACTCGCTTATGTAGACTGATTCCCTTCGCATTTCTAGTACAGCTCCCGGAGGCATGTTTTCTACCCACACTTGCTGCTTATTTACTCCTTTAAAAATTACATATGGAGGTAAGAATGTCCCTTCGGCACTACAGCACGCTACCACTGTTACCGTTTCTCCTCTTTCTGCTGACTGACGAACTTGAACTGCCTTGCTACCCCTTTCAGCAACGACCTGACCAGGTTCATTATTTAGTAGTAGACCGGATTCGTCTACGTTATAAATATTAGATGGTTTTTGCATTAACTGATGCTCTTCGAGTACTTGTCGGAGAAGGCCAAAATACTTATCCACTTCTTCCTTATTCATTCCATCAGCTCGGGCATTAGAAACTCCTTGCGCTTTTCTGATAGATAGCTTCGGATGACGGAACATAAAGGCTTTGAGTCAGTCTAGGCCCGCGTAACCCGCTTCCTTCTTGAACGGATGCTTTATTTCCATCTTTTCAGCTAGATTAAAGGCCATACGCCTTAATTCAGTTCTAGTTGGTGCAAAACCAGCCTTTTGCAGTTTCTTTACATGGGTTTCTAACTTGAATTCGGCTTCTACGCCCAGATACGGTGGCTGGCCAAGGCGGCCTTTTTCTAGGTTGTTCGTTTTTAATCGAAAACGCAATGTTTTCTCTGGCATATTGAAGTCCTTCGCAGCTGAGCGGATAGACTGTCCATTTGTCACAGCTCTTACGGCCCCATCCAAATCTTCTTGGGACCACTTTCCCCTAAGACCTCTTGATTTATAGGTGTGCGGCATGATTCTATATGAAAAAGATTAAAAATAATACACAACTATTTAACTGACTCTCTGAATTGCTATTTTTTAAGAATAAAATTCAAGGTTTGTAAAACAATAAATATAAAAGGTAAATAGTGGGTGATATGACGCGCGACATAACACCCACTGTTTATTTGCGTCGTATCACCCAAACCGTAGACATCCATTTTACATGAACCAACATGAAAAGTAATTACCTGTGCTTCGATTGATTTGTCCAAACACTTAATTAATTGTTATGTCAACCACAGGGAACAACGGCAAAACCTGCCTCACTCCCGATTTTTTAATTACACAGCGTCAAAAAATTGCAAACGAAACTTCACGTGAATTCACAATGAGAAAATCGCGCACAATGGAGAACAACGCGACCAAATTAGTTGACGTGCACATGACATCTATTACCATCTGGTGGCGACAACGTAAACTACGAACCAAATATAAAATTACGAGTGAACAGGTTACTGTTTTTAAAATACGAAGAGTGCGTCATATTTAGCATAGCGTCATATCACCTCCGTCTACCTTAGAATGAAAGTATAGGTAGAAAGCTTTGTTTTCACCATCTGCTTCAATACATTTCTGAACTCTTGGTTTGACACCATTCATAAAATTGGGGCATATTTTTTATACTTCTCTAAACCTCTTTGTAATTGGTGCTTTTATTTAATCTAAATTTTAAATAATAATTCAAAATATTGAAGGCTGAAAACCAAAATAGCTAAGGATAAAATCACAAATCGTGTTGAAAATAAAGCCCTTAATGGTTGCGAAATATCTTCCAAGTTGCCTTCGGAAAAATGGTCCAATTAATTGTCTTACATTCACAGATGCCTAAACACCTAATTTTTGAGAATGCAGAGGCGTTTCGACAGAAAATGAGGGTTTTGGACAGACAACATCCATTCTTAATTAAAAATTCGACTGCTCATATTCAGAATGCTACAATAACACAGTCACTAGAATTAATCACTTTAGCTTTTTTTTATCTCTAGTAAGGTACCTAACCGGTAAGGTTCCTCAATCACTAAATTTTTTGTTTAATAAATAGCATTTAATTTGTTTCTGATTTGCTTTGTTATAGGCAAAAGTTAGTGTTTCGGTCTAATGTGTACCGATTTTTGTTGTTGTTTCTGGTCCCATTTTGATAAGCTCTGTTGTTTTGGTAAGTTAACCAAGCTTAATTTCCAGTCGAGAAAATCTACAATTTAAAAGTGGAGGAAATCTGATCCAGAAGTGAAAATTTGTAAATTAGGGGATAACTTGAAAACGAGACTATTAACCTTATTAATCAGTGGCGGCTCGTGAGCTAAGAAAGAGGGTGGGCACAAGAAAAAACTTACCTATTTTTTATACATAAAATCCATTCTATTTTTCATGCAGGAAAAGACGTCTGTGACTTTGTTGTCAAAATTCGGGATAGACTGGACGAACTTCCTTTCTATTGATAGGACCGCCAATGCGTTCAGTCGATCTTTTTGAACACAATTAACTTCCATCATTGAAAAAACGTCACTTTCGTCTATGAATTCAAACGCGCGATTGCGCGAAAACAGCGCTCCAAAGTCCAAATTCAAAAGTTGACTGCAAATCGGGAACAATGTGCTCGGTGCCCGATTCGCCTGGTATATCGCGTATAGCGAAGATAACCGATAGGCAACCGAATCATCCTCTAAATAGGTACAAATCAGAGCGTTCCCGGGACATAGTTTTGAGGCTGTTAGCCGCGCTTGTGGTGCGGAAGGAAAATTTGATACCATCCTTAAAATAATGCACTGAATTACATGCGAATTTCTTTGTGTTTATCTTGGTGGTTGGGTGGGCACGTGCCCTTTAGTACAAGCCGCCACTGTTATTAATAACTAGTCTTCTTCCCAAAAAATAGTCTTTCCAATTTTTTTCAAAAATTTTCACATTTAAGGAGTTATCTAACAAAGTTTCGAATAGAAACAACAATTTAAATACATAGGTATGCATCTATTTTACAAATTTGTAAACTCAAGTTTTCGCTTCTAGGCCAAATTTCATCCACTTTTCACACTCAATTGTAGGCTTTTCTCGACTGGAAATTAAGCTTAGAGTTATTTACATATTACTGAAGTGACGTAAAAACACTTTCAAGCCCACTATCTCTGTAACGGGGATGAATTAACAATCAACTATTAGGCGATGTAGAGGTTAAATATTCTCAGCTACACGTGGTTAAAGTTTTTCGCACGTGTTTATAGCAACCTGTATAAAATGAAAATCTACAAGAATGCTAAATAGACAACAATCAAAACAACATCCGAAAGTTATACTTTAATGAACATATTTGGGAAGAAACACAGTAAGCAAAAGTTTACTTAAACATTACATACAAATAGGAATATTCATCTGGTTTACGCCTTACACATCTTAAAGCCCATCAATTCGTATAAATCTTACTTTAATCAAACAATTCATACACAAAACGCATACACAAACTAGAATTCAAATAAAAGATCTTCAATGGCACTCATGCCGGAGGAGTAATTCCCTTGAGAATCATCACTGTCATCCGACATGTCCGTCCAACTACCATTGGAATCGTTCCCTCCTCCTCCGTCATCATCGTCATTATTGCCATTATTATCATTGTTTGCGGCGTCCCCAATGATTGTCGATGTTGTGCCATTTTCTGAGCCATCATCGTCAGAACCGTCCATGTCCTCCTCCTCGTCGTCTTCCTCTTCTTGCTCGTCTTCGTCGTCTCTCTTTCTACCAACGTCATAAAGACGCACCACCGACTCCTGGGGAGCGTGATAAACGCCCTGGTTTTCCACGACAGCAATCTGACTGTCAAAGCGGTTTACAGCCAGATCGTAAACATTCCTCTTAACATCAATGGTAGCTATACTAGAATAATCGGAGGCGTCCACCGTCTTGAAACTGGAATCGAATGTCGGGTCCTCGTCCACTTCCTGCTCCAACGAAATCGCGTAAATTGTACTATTAACAGGGGCGAACAGTACTTGGCACTGATTTAAAACGGGAACGGTTTTTAACAACTGAAACGTTCTAATGTCCCACACTTCTGTATTCGATACAATCTCCAATCCGTTTGGATGAAACACTCCGCTCTGCGTCTGGTTCAATTTGTCTAATTTGTGAATTTGTTGCCCTGTTCCGATGTCGAACAAGACCCCGTCGGATAGCACGAGGTCGTCGTTGGGACTAAACGTCGCCTTGTTCCTCGTGTACTGATTGCTGACGGTGGGAACGAGGCGCGAAATCGAACTGCCGGTGTTAACGTCGTATATCGTGGCAATCTCGCCTTTCGTTCCGATGAGTCGGTCCTGTGTGGCTTTGCTGAACTCCACGTACTCCTCGTCATCGAAAGCCGATTTCATTTCGTATCCGTTCAGCGACCATAACGCGGAGAGAGGTCGTCCCCATGTGGAGCTGCTCAGTAACAGTGTCCCATCGCGGTTTGGCTCGATGTGGACCACGTAACTGTCGTGGGCCGAGAATGACGACTCCTCGCTCGTGTTGTTGTTGTGGATGTTAAAGGTACGTATTTCGCCCGTATAGGACCCGACGACTATATGCTGGTCTCCGGGCAGGAACTTAACACACGTGTAGAAACCATCGTCGTTCGGCAGCCTGATCGTCTGCACGGGACAAAACCGACTGTGTATTAACTTCCTATCTAGGGCTTTGGATTGGTAGCCGATTTGCCGACGGGCAGACCGCATTGCGTAATTGTTGGCCGCTTGAATCTTTGGTTTGGGGTCCGGACACTTGTGAGGCACGAATAGGTTGAATTGCGGGCAAGTCGCCATGGGGTTCTTGCACAACGCGTGCTGATTGGTTAGGTATTCCGTGATGATGGAGTCGAGGGTTATCCGTGGTTGTTCCGTCTCTTCAGGAATTAAAATTTTTACGTGCGGTTCGGCTGACAATTGTTTCTGCAGCCTGGGCTTTTGGATTAGGTTTATATTATGCGGCACGGGTAAAGATTTCTTTTTAATCTTAATACTACTAGTTGTGGGTGTTGACCCGTTGAAAATTTCCTCGTGGTGGAGGACGGACTGCGAGCTTGTCCTAAGAGAAGGCGACGAGAACGACAACCTCGTTCTATTCGGCGTCGAAACTGCAGTGTAGCGGAACTTGTTCGGAGGGTGCATGCTGTTCATGCCTATAGCGTTGGATAAGCTTGCTTCCTTTTGCATTATGGCGGCTGTTTCCGTTAACCCTTTAGCCGACAAGTGCTGGTGGATCAATTGCAATAATTGCCTGTCGTTGAAGTGGATTTTTGTTTGTGCTACAATATTGGCCTTATGGATATTTCCTAAACTAACCTCTAAATCGTTTCCCGTATGCTTCGTCTTTCCAGATAGCCGCTCTAGCAGCTCCAAAGCGTACTTTTGAAACGAAACGTGTTCCTGTCTCTTTTCTTGTAAGATTGGATCCCTCATCAAGGTTTGCAATTGTCCGCCCGTTAACAAAGGCAACTTTGACACAATTTGCCGGACAGTATCGGACCGGGCCAGGCCGGCCAATGCTTTACAAGCCAAAGTTCGAATGCAGTCCGCATCTGTAATGGGAGTCTTCACGTTCATCAACTGCAACAATACCATTATGCCGCTATTGGATCGAACGCTCTCCCACACTTTTTGAATCAGCTCCTCAGAACTCTTAAATTTGGTTTTTTTGCTCGGCGAAGCTGTTCCTCCACCAGAAGACGAGTATCTGGTGACCGTAGCGCCCAACCGATGTATTGGGGCGCAAACACAATTTACTATGACTCGTAGGGCTGCTTTCTGGACATCCGCGTCGGCCACTATTTCGCCATCCGCAGCACCGAGAATGATATTAATGCCTACAGTGACCGTTTCTTCGGGCAAGTCGACACGATCGCAGAACAGCAAAACAACCTTCGGAATAACGCACGCGATTGCAAGGACATCCAAGGCGCATCGTACGGTTTCCGCACGACCGCTGTAGTTCCATTCGTACGCAAAGGCGATGATTTTCAAGAGCAACGTGATTCCCCCTAATTTCAGCAATTGGTCAACAGGTTGCCAGTGGGCTCTGAAGGGCATCGACTGCAAGAGCGTTTCGATCTGCTGTTGTACTTCCTCGGGAGAAGACTTGCAGGCTTTGTAGCTCGGCTGGGCTGGAATAAGCGGTGCCGAAGATCTCTCATTCGGTCTCAATTGCGATCTCCTCAGCTGCTCCACTTTGATGTGCAAATGGGCCTCGAGGTACCGCTTGTATGCCACACAAACGTGCCTCACGATCTGGCGAGCCGCACACTCTGCGTCCTCGTTCAAATTTGGCGCATTGTCTTCGCTTGATAAAATTGGTAACGTCGATATCACATTATGCAGTTTCCGCAAGCCGTCCTGTTCGTCGAACTCTTCCAGAATTACCCGAAATTGAAACGTTAATCCGAAAAACATCGTTGCGTGGCATCGCCCAGAATCGTGGGAACATTCCAACAGCCACAGTGCATATTTAACCAAATTACTAACGATGTATTTAGGAAGCAGACACACACGTTCCATTGCTTCTTCGCAATATCCCAAGTAATATAGGCAAATTGAGACTCCAGTGGCTGCAATCGACGGTCTTGGCACGTCCAGCAAACACTCCAAACCCTTCCCTTGGATAAACTCGATTGAGAATTTCTTGTGGCATAGTAATGCGGCCAGATATTTCAACGCTTCGAAAGCTAAACGGGCTTCTTTCGTTTCTTTGACGTTAACATAATTTAAGATCAATTCCAAGGCATTGTGTTCGAAAACGTGACTTAGAAATTCTTGATACTCGCCCATCGGCGTGAGGTATCTTAAAATTAATATTTGTTTGGTTGCTAACTTGGGTGGATACAGCTGCAAGGTGCCGATCATATAGCTTTCTAATTCTGCCCATGAAGAATTACTGGTCTCTGATATTATCCCTACACCTGCAATCAAATTAATTAGTTTAGTTTTACAATTATCTAAATTTGAGAAGTATAAATATTAAATACATAATAACAAATAAATTCAATGTCTTTAGACACTTTAAAGGATAGCCGACTATACACTCATTTTAAAACGTAATCAAGTAAACCAGAGGAGCATATATTAATTGAGATTGGACCAACTGGAATTACAAAATTAACTGCCTTAAAGCATTGATCAAACTATTTTATGATATGAAGAACAATTTATTAAATGAAGCGTTGAATGAAGTGAAATCTGATCATTTTCTTCTACTTCATTCACCCTTTATTCATTCAGCATTGGACATCATACAATCCGGATTATCTCCCCTACTTTGGGATCTGGTTATAAACTAACTCCTCACTAACCTGAATAATAAAGGCTACTTCACCGTTGGTTATGCAGACGAGATACTCGTTCTTATAGAGGGTAAACACAGCAATATCATTTCAGAAATAATGCAAAACGTTCTAACCAAGGTCGAGGCATAGTATAACACGAGAAACCTTACGGTAATCCCTGCAAAAACCAGCCTCTTACCATTACCTAGGAAGAGAAGTCACGGAGACATTAATCCTCCAAAACTCATTGGGGAAATTTTGCAAATTAAGGGGTAGGTCAAATACTTGGGTGTGATTCTAGACACAAAGTTGTCCTGTAACCAACACTTGTAAAGAACCACCAACAAGGAAAAACAACCTTGATGATTGCAGGAACAGTGTTTGGAAAGAAACGGGGATTGGAAGCAAAAATGGTTCATTGGTTATACACAACAGTTATAAGACAAGACAATAACCTATGGTTCACTAGTATGGTGGCCCAAGGTAAATCAAAGACAAACAACAAACCAGCTTCTTAGTGTTTAAAGACTGGCTTGTCTCTGTATAACTGGAGCATTCAGAAGCACTCCGCCAGTAGCACTAGAAGCTCCTCTGCAACTTCCTCCTCTAGAAATATTAATCAAGGGCGAGGCACGGTTGGGAGCATAGCGCCTAAACTGTTCGGGTAATTGGAGAGGCAACCAACATATATGGGCACACGCCAAAATCACTACTGCAGTATCTGGCCCAAAGTTAGACACGGTAAGGAACTACGTGCTAACAAAATACTCTTTTCACAAACCCTTCGAAATACAGCTGAACCGTGAAGAACGAGAACAAAGGCAACAAGGGGAACCACCAGACTTGCAATAAAACTTAGTACGGTATAGACAGTTCACGCACAAACAACGGGACCCAAGCTCGAGTTTATGGTAGCAAACCAAGGTATACTACTTTCATTTATCTGGGTTAAACTACTACAACATTCCAAGCAGAAAACTATGTAATTTTAACATCAATCGAATATAATATAAGGGACTATACGAACAAAACTATTCTTAATATCTTTGACAGTCGGGCAGTTTTTGAAAGGGTTGAATTCAAAACATATCAAGTACAAAACTTATCTGGAACTGTATTTGTAGTCTCCTAACATAGGCAAACTCTAACAAGGTAGAACTTGTGTAGGTACCAGGCCACATAGGCATGGAAGGTAATTATGCAGATATACTAGCAAAGCAAGGATCCGTAACATACGCAGGGCCTGCACCTGCTGTCAACCTAACTCCTAACTCCCGGAAGACCAGCAAGCGGAAAACATGAGGGCGCAGCAAACCATTAGGAGAGCGGCAAACGACGCGCACGAAGCCGGCGCCGAAGACGATTGCGATATAACAATAGGGGAAATACGAGCGGCAATTAAACGGATGAACCCGAAAAAGGCACCAGGAAATGACGGCATTACAGCAGACGCGGTGGATAAGGCATTCGAGGCGCTTCCGAAAGTGTTCGGGGCGCTGTTCAACGACTGTTTAAGAATGGGAGTTTTTACGCGATGCTGGAAGACGCAAACGGTAAGGCTCATACCGAAGCCGAGAAAGCCGGATCCAACGGACCCAGCGAGTTTCAGACCAATAATTTTACTTCCGGTATATACTCGATTAAACTAAACGGCTGTTTTAATAAATTCAAAACGGGTTTAGGTCAGGTAAATTACGGTTGGCGCGCTTGAACATGTGGTGGGCACGATAAAAAACGGAAGAGAGAATCAGGAGTACTGCGCGTTCATTGCAGTAGACGTCTCAGGAGCCTTCGATAACGCATGGTGGCCCCGAATCATTTGGGAGTCCGGGTAATTTGATAGGGCTAATCAAACACTATTTCGCGGAAAGAGACGCACGAATACAACTACCAGGCGAAACTATCACTAGGGTAATTCAAAGGGGATGTCCGCAGGATGTCCGGGCCAATGTACTGGAATATTATGTACGAAAGCGTGTTTAGGGTTAGGCTTCCGCAAGGGTGCAAGATAGTGGGGTTCGCGGACGACACGGCCTTAATAATCCGTACAGGGCAATTCAAGACGCTTAAGGCCAAGGGAAAGGAAGCCTTGGAGGCGCTAAAGGTACGGGCCAGGGAAGCCAAATTGGAATTTAACGCCGGGAAAAGCCAAGCGGTATTTTACGGTAAGAAACCAGGGCAGGAAAGACCAACTTTCTTGTTAAACGAGGCGCGAATCTATTGCAAAGACCGTATCCAGTATCTGGGGGTGGAAATCGACAATAGGTTGTCCTGGCACGGGCATATGAAGGCGGTTAGACAATAAAGGGAAGGAGATCGCGCAGAAAATAGGCGCAGCGGCGCGGAACGTGGGGATTCCGCGGTCAAACACTGGCTCGAGTGTACGAAGGGCAGTTCAACCGGCAATCGTATACGCAGGGGCGGTATGGGCCGAGGGATGTAAGGTGCGACACGCCAAACAACTATTAAGCGCACAGAGGGTGCTAGCAGTTAAGGCAACGGCCGCGTATCGTACCGTCTCCACGGAGGCGGCTTTGGTTTTAAGCGCAATACTGCCGATCGATTTGTCGTTGCAGAAAACCAGGAGCAGGAGGTTGCTGATGTCCATGCAAGGGGGTGTCCACTTGCGGGACGAACTTAACCTGGGTGAAGGCAACGTGAAGCGGATCATGTGTCTGAGGGACAGAGCGCATCCGGCAGACAGAGAGGGCATCGTGTTTCAGCTGGGGGAAGATAACGACGAGGACGGAGACGAGCACGATGCTACACAGACGGGTCCAGGGCCGAGAACGGGCAAACAGGAGCGGCGTTCGTAATTCTGAGAAGTGGAAATGAAGTCCACTCAGAAAATACGAGGCTCGCAGACTGGAGTTCGTGCTCCAATGCGAACTGGTAGCCATCAGGGATTGCCTACGTTATCTCCTGAGGCATCAGGACACTTTCGAGGGATGCTCCATCTATTCGGACAGCATCTTTGGAGGCCCTGTCCAACATAAGGAAGCCCACGGAACTTCAGATGGAGAAGGGCACGGGAAGCGGTGCGGCAACTGCGGGTTAGTTTTCGTTGGGTACGGGCGCACATGGGATACGCGGGGAACGAGAGGGCAGAGCAGCTGGCGAAGGAGGCGGCACAGGAGGACGGCTAAGGACCCCTGGGGTACAACGTCATCCCCAGAGGCCTAGTCAAGACCAGAACAAACGACCAGAGCATCAGGAGATGAGAACGACGGTGGGCAGGTGGCCGAGACCTGGATATTAGGCGCAGCATCCCGGTCAGCCTGGACCATCACACCGTCCAGCTGATCACAGGGCATGGAAATTTCGGATCCTACCTCATTGGGATCCAGAGATCCCCGAAGAGGGGAATTGCGAGTGCGGAGAGCGGGAGGACGCCGCGCATGTTCTGCTCGGATGCAGACTGGAAGAGGACCATCGACTTCGGGCGGAGAACCAACTGGTAGAGGCGGGATACAGGTGGCTAAGGGACATGGACATGGACGAGGTACAGAACTTGGTTAATTGGAATTGTTAAAAGAGGTTACATTAATTAAAATTGTAAACAAGGTACCATTAAGAGTGGCGGCAATTAGTTAAAGACTGAACCAGGACAGTATGGCTTAATTTCTTTTACAAGGTAGCGTTTAATTACTAAATTTCTTTTTACAGGATAGTTTATAGGTTAGAATTGTAACAACAGGGCTAGTTTAAGTGACAATGTAAGAACGGTGCAATAACGAAAGGTGGGGCACCTAGAGACCTTCGGCCCATGTTTTTTATTTTAATATGTCAACCTAACTGCAAGAAAACCCAACGAGGAGGCAGCTGCTGACCGGCCTGGGCGACCATCTGCGAGAGGACTTGAACCTGGGGCAGAGCAACGTGGAAGCAATCGTCGACATAGGGGACATCGCTCATCAGGCCGACAGAGGGGGGATTCCGTTCCAGATCAACAACGAGGAGGGGCACGGCGGCAACCCAGGGGCGCGCTGTTACACGGACGGTTCGCGGACCGAGGAGGGAAAAGCAGAGGCAGCATTTGTCATCATCCGACAAGGGGAAGAAGTCCATTTCGGGAAGACGCGACTCGCAGACTGGAGTGCAGTCGTTCAATGCGAGTTAGTGGCAATTAGGGACTGCCTGAGGTACCTGCTAGGACACGGCGATACCTTCACGGACTGCTACAAAATTTCAGACAGCAGATCAGCACTGCAGGCCCTCAGGTACACGAAAAAACCGACGGAACTCCAGGCGAAAGTATGGAAGCTCGCGCGAGGCGCTTCCACGCGATTACGGGCCAGATTTTACTGAACCATGGGGAACGAGCAGGCGGACAAACTTTCAAAAGAGGTAGCGCAGGAAATAGGGGAGCGGCCGGAATACGAACTTATACCCACGGGACTGATCGAACGCGGGAGCGGGGCATCGAGAGGTGGAAGCGGCGACGGCGACGGGGCAACAGATGAGGCGTTTCATCCCCACACTCGAGGTTAGAACAGCAATTCCAGAAGAACTGGACAGACACGCGGTTCAGCTCATAACGGGACACGGGAACTTCTGGTCCTACCTAGTCAAGATCCAGAAGCTACAGGAAGCGGATGATAATTGCGAGTGTGGGGCTCCCGAGACAGCAGCACATGTTCTCTTGGGATTCCGCATAGAGGAGAACGCGCGCGCGAGCTGAGAACGGATTGATCAGGGCAGGACTAAAATGGCCAGCGGACCTAGAAGAAGTCCAGGGATTGGTACAAGAACCAGAATGGTGGCGAGCGCAAACGGATTTCGCAGGGCGGGTTGCAAGACTACGGATAACGCGGGGAAACGAATACGTGAAGACCTATTGTACGGTAGTTAAAGTTAAAAAAGACCAACCAAGACAGGGTGGCTTTAGTTATAGTTTGAGACTGATCAGGACAGCGTGATCGTGTAGTTAAGTGCGGATTGTTAAGTATAGGCAAGATTGTATTTTGTATGTTTATTTCATTTGTTTTTAGTTTTAAGTTTATTTCAGGGTATTTTTGTAAAACAGATTTTAAGAATGTGTACGAGGAGTGTAATACCGTAAGATGAAGCACTCGAAGGCCAACGACCCATGTAGTTTTCTTGAATAAATAGTAACGTCAACCTAACTAAAAGCACAATGTGAGGAGCAGTTAAATAATGGATTCTAACCAAACATTCGGAACACTGGAGACTCTCACCTCGACAAAGACAAAGCAAAACTATGATGGGTTACCACCCCCACAAGCTCAATAAGAGAGTCTTACAACTTAAAACGACCCAAAATTGGAGCAGTGATAGGACTCCTAACGGGACACTGGCACTTCAGACTACATTTCTACAACACAGGGCTGTATAATGAAGATTCTATATGCAGGTTATATGGCGAGGAAGAAGAAACATCCTCGCATATAATATTCCAATACGAAGCCCTGGCAGAAGATTCCAAATCTTTGAGGACACTAATCCCAATGAGATACAACTGCAAGTCAGTCTGATTAACAAACTCCTAGACCTGATCAAAGGGACGAATCGACTTGACAGTGACTAGCGACTGACGGGGATGCATAATAGGCCCAAGGGGCCGCTGTATCAAAGGGCAAAACAACCCTCTCCGTAAGCAATCAATCAATCCGGATTCGTTAATAGGCGAAAACGATGCAACTGCCAGAGGTCCCGGAATAAAACGTGAGAAAACCGATTTTCACCAATATTAATGGCCCTAGTTTAAACAAAATTTTAAATTAGATAATGAATCTTATCGGTTGGTACGTTTATACGGGGAGATCGACTTTTCGACGCGGCCGTTTTAACGCAGATACGTTTGGAGGTGAACGGAATTTATTTTTATCAAAAACTTCTCCTATCTCTGAAAATGGTAACAATTAATGTGGTATAATATTACATGATTTATTGTTTTGCTACAACATATTTAAGCATCAACTTACATTCTCATGACTCAACAAAATGTTCATCCTGAAGAGCAGATGATTTAATTGAATATTAAAAATCTGTTTAGCATGATGGTTGGTTAGAACCACCTTTCAATATGGTTGATTTAAAGTCTGTTACATACAGAGTGCCAATTTTAAAACTCCGAGCCTGCATTTTTTTAAATAGGCAACACACGATACATGTCAATGCCGACTATAATTTTAAAACAAAATATTTCTATAATTAAGATCAGGGCAATCATGTTTACATTAACTTGACAGTTTACTTATCAAATTCGTTAAGCCACATTACTTGAACGTGCAAAAAAAAGATTATCGAACATTAATCTTTGGTGCAAAATGTATTCCAACGCTGAAAAAGTGGACATGCTTCTAATTCTGGGTGAATGTCGAAAAAATGCGAGTGCTGCCAGTACTTTGTATGCGCAACGCTTCCCAGGTAGACGAATTCCAACAGACAAAACATTTAGAATGCTTCTTCTGAATTTACAAGAGTATGGGCAATTTTCAAAACCAAAAGCTAGGGCACGGCAAGTTACGGTTGAACATAACGAAGTAGCTGTAATTGAAATGGTTACGAATAATCCCCATACAAGTCAAAGAGCGATTGCAAATGCCTTAAACATTAGCAAAGGTTCTGTTTTCAATATTCTTAAGGCGAACAAATTTCACCCCTACCATGTTTATACCATACATAATCTTGAAGATAGGGATTATGAGCATCGTGTTCAGTATTGTCAATTTCTTAGACGGAAATTAAACGTCAATGCGGAAGTTTTAAGTATGGTATTATTCTGTGATGAAACCAGGTTTTCAAACAACGGCATGGTTAATCGACATAACTGCCACTATTACGCCCAAGACAATCCCCGCTGGATCAGGATAACTCATTTTCAGAGAATTTTTTCTCTTAATGTGTGGTGCGGTATTATTGGCGATTTTGTAATAGGTCCACATTTCTTTAATGGAAATTTAGATGGTGAAATGTATTTAAATTTCTTAATTAATGAACTACCGGCTCTCCTCCAAACAGTTCCTCAAAACGTACAGAATAGCATGTGGTTTTTAAATGATGGTGCACCTCCGCATTTTCATAGGGATGTGAGAAATTATCTTAACCAACGTTTTGAGGGAAGCGTAATTGGACGAGGTGCATTGCATCCTTGGCCTGCCCGTAGTCCCGATTTGACTCCGCTAGACTTCTTTTTGTGGGGCAAAGTAAAAAATGATGTCTATGAAGTGCCCATTCGAAATGAAGAACATCTACGCGAAAGGATAATTCAATGTTGTCGCTCTATCACACCGGAAATGTTAGCTCGTGTTAGAGGTTCGATGCGTAGAAGAATTATACTCTGCGATAACGAAGGAGGAAGGCAATTTGAACACCTGCTTCGTTAGTTTTTGTACTATGTTCCTATTAAATTATTATTGTAGTTATTGTTGTCAAATATTAAATTTGAGTTATTAACGTAACCTTAAATTTGTACTTAATCATTACATGTACTGTAAAACAACTCTGTTCTCAATTAAAAAAAAATGGTAGAAATGCATAGTGATCTGGGGTTGCATTGTGTGTTGCCTATTTAAAAAAATATAGGCTCGGAGTTTTAAAATGGGCACTCTGTATAAACTCAGAGTTAGAAAACTGATAAATAAATCGCTAGATAATGAAGAGTAATTTAAATTAATTTAAAGTGGACAAATTCACCCCTAATGACTAGTGATAATACTAACTAAACTCTATTTGGAGACATGCAAGACCGTATAATTCCTAGACGATATAATTCTTACCTCTCCTCTTGCTACGGTAGTAGAAGAGTGAGCAGGGTTTATTCTGCTGGATAACGCAGCAATGCTTCTATTTATACATTGTAGGAGAGGTAGAAAAATTATACCTTCTAGGAACGACTGCTGCTTCTGCAGGACAGGCGGCAAAATTATAATTTGTAAGGCATACGTTGTGAAGATTGTACAGATTTTATATGTTTTGTTACAGTTCAATACTAATATAAAAAAGTTGTAAAGGAAATATATTTTGCCTGATGTAGAACAGGCTCCAGCTTTCTACTTAAGAAAGTAAGACAAAACAATTATCAAACATGAATACCGTTTTGACCCTTTATAAGTAACAGGTGGTCCACAAGTTGCCCTTAATTTTTTCAAAACCATATGTCACATTTGTATTTCTTATAGCTGTAATGAAATAGAAATATGTTTGCATCTATGTATGACATACAAGCAATATGTTGGGAACCTCTAAATTAGGAAAGCTAATCACAATCATTTCATATTTAAAGAGCAGACCTATAAGAAGTGCATTTTGCTATTATTTTTTAACTATTTTTGTACAGAGATTCTACATTTTCAATTTTCATTTATTACTCCTACATTTATACCATAAATCTAACAAAAAAAAAACACTACTTAATATATTAAAATATGAAAATTCCCATCCCATTTTTGTAATTCGAAAATCTAATCATGCATTGCAGTGTTTCAACTAATGTGGAAGGTGGCAAACTGAATGTGGAGGGCAGATCCTGGTATTGCATAATCCGTATTATGTAGCAATAATTATTTTCCATGGTATCATTATCACATGCAACTTTAGGCTACAAATAATAATTTATGGTTTTGTAACTGCTGTTACAATAAAATTTAAAACAAACAATATTTGTATAGGTGATGCCTTAAGTGTCACAGTTTGGTCATGGAATATTCTACTATTATTGTTTTATGCGAATTGATAATATCCTTGGTTATATTTGCAAAACTGTAGTAAAAATAAAATAATAAAAAATAAAAAAATTTTCATAGACCTCCCTAACTTGAAAACTTTTAGATAGTATATTTTAAGGCTCTAATACATTCCCGTTAGTATAGTGTTGTCATCGGCTCCCGCTCAACGAGACTCTAGACACGGCGAAAAAAATTCTAACCTCACAAAATCAATTTGATCATATTTTAATATGGCATCATCTAATAATGATCTTTAGACAAAGCGCTTTTGTTCCTTTTAAGCTTTAATAAATTCAAACAATAATATAAAAAAAAAGAAAAACTAAGTTATTAACTAAAATACTTTCTAACCTCACTAAATTTAATTTATATAAGAATGTTTTACCTGAGGTTCTCATTGAATTTGAATTAGACAATTCACAATCTAGTTTGATTCTCTTCTTCTTCCTTTCCATTTCCTCTTCAGACATAACACAATTCTCTTTTGCAGTCTTTTCTATTTCTACCGATCTTGTATCTAAAACAAACAATCAATTAGCAAATAAACAATAAACTTTTAAATATTACTTACTCCTTGAATTTTTATTGAAGTCTCGTATATAAGGAGGCGATTTCAAGGATGATAAATGTGCGAATGGACGAATAATTGATGTAGTATTTGGAGACTCGGACATACCCTGAGAAGATCTTAAACGTTGAAGCATGAGAGGAACTAAGCGTCCGTTTTGTTCCCTGTACCTAGTAGCTATTTCTGGAATTTCCATTGCGGCCGCTAACAAACCTGTAGCGTAACTTTGCAAAGGTTCAATGGAATTGGTAGCCCACTTGATCAACCGCTGAATTAAACCGTCCATGTCGGGCTGGAAAACTACAGATGTTTCTAAGCCAGGCATAATGTCCAGCATAAGCCGACAGCCGACTATATTCAGTTCATCTACATCACGCCCAATAATTCCTAATCGGCTGTAGTACGTATCTCGCAAGTAATCGTTGACCAGCTTCGTCATAAAGTTATCTTTTCGAAACAACACTTTTAGTATCTGTCCTAGTTTACATTCCGGATCTGTTCTTGAAGGATGGCGCTCGTCGAACGGGTCGGGGTCCATTTTCAGATAATTTTCCGTTTCTATTTCAATTTTCTCCGCCAGTTTGGTGAGTGTTGGGACTGGATTGTAATTTGGTTGATTCTGTGCATCTTCCCACTCCCTTATTAACGCGGTCACTTCTGTTAACGAATTTGTGGTATTTTGGGTCTCCATTTCTTTAATCTACCTACAAAAGTTTATAAAACAATGCGAAAAAGTTTACACATAACCTCTAATTACCTGTCATGTCGCAGCACGCAACTAATATAAGAAAACCACGTCTACATCGACTTTTTCTTTTACCGATTCGACGAATGTAATTATTACATCGAATTTCGTCATTTTTTTTTAAATTTCACTTTCATAACCCGATTACCATTTTATACAGAAACGAATAAAACACAGAAGGTAACAGTTATTTGGTATATTGAGTACTATGTACAATCTAAAATAGTTTAGCAAGACCAATATTGACTTAAATAAACAAAAAGGATGGGAGACGTCGCTCTTCAGCGAATACTGCAATTTTAATGATGAACGATAATTAATTCGTCTAAGATAAATTATTTAAAATTACTTTATAGCTCGCCCTTTTCTTGCAACTTCTTCTTGAGTGATTCTGGCATTTCTGGGGGTGGTGGACGGGGCATGCGCATGGCGACCTGAAAATAATTATCCGCATTGTACAGAAATTCTACAGACCATCAAAATTGTTTTTACCTTGAATGCATCATAAATGAACCATTGTGCAGCGGTGAGGGTACCAATCATCACAATCCTAGCCACCAATCCTTTCCACATGCCAGCGAATCCTAATTTTTTGGCGGCATCGAGGGCCGTGGATCCTTTCTCTTGATTAAGTTTGGAAACAACCGTGTCAGCAGGGTGACTTACAATGGCACAGAATACACCAGCAATGTAACCAGCAGCAAATGTGACAACTAACTGTTCGCCTTTAGAACATTCAGCCCGTGGCTTGGGGACTACGTGTTTATACAATAATTCTACGGTCTTTTCGAAGCAGGCGAACTTCATCATGGTGTATGGAATTTGCCTCATCCACAATGGGACTAAACTTTTGTAGAAGCCCATCATGCCCTCCTCACGCATGATTCTGGGCCACGCTTCCCTTAAAGTGTTGGCAAAGCCAGGTGTGGTTTGGATTTTGACCTTTGCAGACTCCATGGGAGACAATGCAATATCGGCAATAAATTCTGCTGAGGCACTGGCCCCCAAGTAGAGCCACGTCCTGTATACGTACGATGCTTCTTCTCCAAGCAATCCAGAGTAAAATACCTACAAAATTATTGAAATACTGATACGAAATGTTGCAACTCTACTAATTAATTAATAAAAGCAAAATATCTGTAAGGGTTTGATCACATTGGAGGAAATTCTAACGAGACAATCAATTACAGTGGAAGTCCCTTATAACGAACTTCAAGGGACCAACATTTTTTGTTCGTTATAGCCGAAGTTCGTTATAAACAATTAAAAAAAATATACCCAATTAAATACCCATTTATTAAAAATAGGTAGCTTCATCCATAAGCCTCATTATTGGGCTACAAAGAAATGCTTTTCTAATTGTGTAAATACTAAACCAGGCACGTAAATTGCTTTCTCATAGTCATAAATCTGCAATGTCTTACAGAAAGATAATGTTTTAAAATATTTTTGAACAAAAATTTTCAAAAAGGCCGAAAATGTTTGTTGTACATGTCATTTTTAGCACATAATTGCTTGTAAGGGCGTAAAAAGTTGTTCGTTAAAACCGAATGTTCGTTCTACCACGATTCGTTGTAAACGCATTTATTTACATGCATTTTAATACATTTTTGCCGAGACCTAAAAATTTGTTCGTTATAAGCGGATGTTCGTTATAATAGGTATTCGCTATAACGGACTACAACTGTACTAACAAAATATTAGGGTTAGGAAATTGGTAGGAAAGTACGTACAATTTTCTCTTACCTTAAAAACTTCATAGAAACCAAATTTGCATAAACCTTGAGCAGAGTATCCAAAGAATGTAGGTGCCCATCCCTTAGCAAGCCCCTTAGCACCGTCTTCTTTCAGTGTGGTTTTAAAGCCATTAAATATATTCTTGTATTTAACCGGGTCCACCTGAATACGGCATTTGACAAGATCAAGTGGGACAACCATGGTATGCGTGATACCGCATGATAGAACACCTACAATGAGAGGAACAATAAATAATCATTTGAAAATATTACTGGTAATCTTTACCTCCGAGACCGCACAATGCGAAATAATGCATAGAGCCAAATTCGCAGCTGTCTCCTGGTTGAACAGCGGCTGCTGCAATGGTCCTGCCTGCAACGAGGGACTTCACTAGGCCAGGCTGTGGAGCTGCTGGGCCTTCCAACTGTTTACTTGTGTTGTCGGTAGCCTGACACATGGCCCTCCCAAACATTGACGCAATCATTTTGTATACTTGTAATGATGGGCTCTGTAAAATTATCGAAGACTTGTTAATTACAGCTAATTTATCAATAGTTTAGCGTAAAACATTCCGCGATATTGATTTCCGGGTCTCAAGGGCGGAAAACTCAAAAAAGTTGGAGGTCGTTCAGGAAATGTCAAATACACGTGACAAAAATTGCGTACGTCTAGAATAACTACGTTACGGAAAATCGATTTTTCCATTATTACATAACCATGAATTCGAAAAACTTACATTTTCCAGTCGCACTATAAAACGGTCGCAATAAATCGCAAAACCCCGTTAATTATCGCGATTATTAATTAAATACAGCACGAAAATTTTCTTCGATCTGGAATTTTAGCCGTTTACATAGAGTACACAAATTACATAAGTGATTATTAAATCAAATTTACGTTTATAAGCCCGAAAAATTTATTACGTTAATAATTTGACACTTTGTTTACGAACTGAGGTTGGAAAAACGTGATTATCGGTTGTTTTTCTTTACAAAACAAGTGAAAATCCGGCAAAAA
This sequence comes from Limonius californicus, assembly GCA_014611495.1. Classification (NCBI taxonomy): domain Eukaryota; kingdom Metazoa; phylum Arthropoda; class Insecta; order Coleoptera; family Elateridae; genus Limonius; species Limonius californicus. Next base: position 13,083 of record JABXWE010011139.1, on the reverse strand, counting down.
CGACAGGACTTACCAAGCGAAAATGGCTGCGTCTCGAAAAGGTGGAACTGGACCACGACCTGTGCTAAAGGGAACTTCCTTCGTCACTTGCACGTGGCGGTTCGCTGCCTTAAAAAAGGCGCTAAATTTTAAATTAACTGATTAGAAAACCGGATTAAAACACATTAGAAATTAGAATTTCTATTGTAATGTTATAGCATACATCATAACTAATGTGTTTGGATTACCTGAATCACCACTAATTACAGGCATAATGATGATAACCAGAAAATAATTTTATAAACAAATAATGGTATTTACAGAAAACTGTAAATTAGTTGTTAATTAGAAGAACTTCAGCTAGATGGAAGATGCTTCAGATTTGAGAAATCAAAAGTCAATAGACAATATTACATTACGTAAATTCAATTATAATTCTAATACCTGCAGCAAATCGTATATATTTAGGAATCCACTATAATGAGAAACAAAGTTTGAAATTTACAAAACAAATTTTATTCTAACAAATAATTAATTACTGTTAATGTAGGGAGTTATGCAACAAAAAAATGTAGCAAAACCGAAATTACCAATGGAAAAACTAAAAATTGGACGCCTAATGCCAATATATGTTTAAGTTTTCGATAACACTGTAAAACTGCAGAAGCAATTCTAAATAACTCAAGAATTTTATTTGATAGAAAATAACTAGGAAATCGGCGGGCTAATTTTCAAATTGCTCATTTCGGTTTGGTGATTTTCTCTTTTTTTTTTGGTGACAATTTATGTTTCCACGTTGGTGCATTCGCACTGAAGTGTCAAAATGGCGAGTCGTTGCTGTAGTTGAAAGTTGCCGAATGTGTCGGTATTTTATGAAATTTTGTATAAAAACACAGCTTGTAAGCGCCTCTGTGAGTTTAAATGAGCCCGACAAGACACCCCGCGCCCGCAGTCCATACACACGGCCCGCTAAAATCGGCTGTGGCGTGAAAAAACTGTTTTAAAAAATGTGAAGTATTTCTTTGTCTGTAGTGTTGACGATGTGAGTTGTCGACAGATTTTGGTTTCGTTCCGACTCGACTCGGCACCGTTAAACTTGGAAATCCTGCCTTTTGTGATATTTACACTTTAGTTTACGTAAGTACAGATGTTACTCCACGGCCTGGACCCTTGTCGTTCGATTTTTTGCCGAAATACTTAAGTAGGACACAAAATTGTTGGGCGTATACTGGAGAATGTCCGCACTACTTGCCTGGTCCATAGTTTTGATTTATTAAGTTTTCTTTCGGTTTTTATTAAAAATTATCGATTTATTGCCGTTTTATTGGCCCGTTAAATTTTAATTAGGACTCTCGAGGGTTTAAATCTGAAGAGAATTTCCATTCGAGCTCCCCATAATAAATCGCTTCACATCCCAATTTCACTGAGTTATTACTAATTTTTGTTTTCAGATTCCTTTATCAACTTTTGAGACTGCTTTTACATTCCTTCTTGCTTACCCCCTACTTTGTTGCCAGTTAAGGTAAGTTTCACTTGTATTTGGAACTAGCACTAGGAACTTTTGGTAGCCGATTGCTAAAAGAATGTGTTAAGTTATTATAAGATATCAAAATAAGTGGATAAACTGAAGATGAGCTATTATAATTGCAAACAAGGAAAACTAAGAAATTTTTGCCGGACCTCTGTTTATTTACTTGTAGATGGGATAAAACTGACAGCTGTCATAGCTTAAGTTTGTTTTTGTTTTATTACGCCTGTTATTAACTCCTACAACATACTGTTCTAGTATACAGGGTAGTTTAAATAACATCCCCCAGAGCAATAATTTGTTTGTTTGAAAATAGTCTGTTAACACTTCAAAATTTTTAAATGAAATGGAAAATTTCAGAGTCCTATTTTAAAGGACCCCGAAACCTTAATTTGTATTATTGTCATTGTATTTGATAAGCAATATTTATTTGTTTATTTAAATGGAAGTAGTATAGATATCTTAGCAGTTTGTTAATTGCTTCTTTACTTTACAATATTGAACTTTATATTAATTAGTAACCAAGGGTATACCAATAAATTTAGCAGCAGTGCTGATGTACCCACTATATACGGGTTGAGAGTCTCAGACTGAGGCTTTCAGTCTACATAGTGTGCAATCCGGTAATCAGATGCCCAAGTCTATTGCCAATACTTTTTTAATTTGATTGTATGCCTGACGATAACCTAATGGGGTATTAGAATCGTATTTGTACAAGTGGGGAGCAATGAAATTTGATGCTATGCTTTATTTCAAATTCAAAATTACACCAATATCTTAATTTGGTTGATAATTTGTTTAAATCTGATCAATTACAGAAAAAAAAGCAGTAGGTACTTAAAAGTTGTTTTGGAGGAATGTTTTAGCAAATGTGCAATAACCAAAAATGGTTTATAATTTTTAAAAATAGAATTGTCATTGTCAAATGTCATATGTAGACTGGAAAATAATGAATTGAATTTTATGAAGCCCCTTCACCAAAATATGACGTGACTTGGAAGCAAGCAATTTTATCATAAAGAATATTTTACCATATATATGTATAGCATCAGACTAGCAACCTGAAGTAGTTTCAAGTGATGTTTACATGGAGTCTAAATACAATTTTGGATGTTGAACCGTATAGTCTACATTTTTTGAATTTTGATTTGTCATGCTTGTCTCCCTAACCAATCAAAAACGACACAGATTTTAAGCCATTTGACATTGCTAAAAGTAGAAATCTATTGCTAACTGCCTTGAAAGTTTGACTTGCAGGGAAATATGCTTTTTTTTTGTTTTTAGTTTTAATTAGCTTATAGCAACGTTATTATAAATTTCACGTCAACAAACAATACAAGGTGGGCCACACAATTTGCAATCCCTGGTAAATAAACACCACAACTCAGCACAGCAAGTATAACCATTAATTCATAAGGGAAAAATAGATCAGCGGCAGAAATTTAATATAAATTTTTGATAAATGACAAGCGGATTTTCTGGATTTGTCTGACAGGTGACCAATGCAGGTTTATTATTACTATCCCTGAAGCTGGGCAGACAATTTTGAGGATTTATTGATGTAATTAGGTAACATCTAAAAGATTTTAAACTATTTGGTTATATAGTTTGGTATCTGAACTTACCATTTAATGAAATTAATGTTTGTTAAAACAAACGCGACCTTAAACACATCTTGCCAACTAACTTGATCAAACTACATAAAGTACTAACAGTAGTTTCCCTGATTGCTTTGGCATGTCTGGTGCGTATTATGTATATTATACTTGGGGAAAATATTATAGCAAATGAATAAGAAACAGATATTCTTCCAGCGTGTAAAAGAAGTTTTGCATTATATGTTTGTTAGAGAGTGCAAGCAGAAACACACTGCGGTATAATAAGGTTATGATCAACCTATTACTTATGCTTAAACAAACAACTTTTAATAATTTTTTACTTTTTCTATTTTAATTGCTAATTTCTTTTGGTTTTCTCACTGGAAGAGCTTATAATTCCGATTTAAAAAAATATCTAGTTTTTGGGCTGCAAGTTTGTAACACATTTGAAGGATAAAATAATAAAGCGGACTGTATAATTTTTTGTATATTTATCTGGTGTTACAAATCAACTGTCTAACACAGTTGGTAATAGAGTTTTACTTTTAGCATTGTAAAATGGCTTTAAAGTCTTTAATGTTGTTTGAATCTAACTGAACTGCCCAAGTTATTTTTCACGAGGAAACATATTTCTAAAACCAGAGAAAAATTATTGAGTGAAATAATAGATTACAATATATTTACCACAAGCAAAGAATATTCTATTATCAGCACTCTTCAAGTATGAGGTTCAGCATAGATAATTATTTTGAGGATACATTTTAACCTACCTATTGTTGTTCCAGATTCGACTCCGATATACTATAGCAATTATATATGGTCAAATATTCTGTATAATAAAATTGCAATCCTATTTGTATTTCGTTGAAGGGGCCTTATAAAATTCAATCCACTAAGTTTTTGTCTTAAATGTTTCCTGTCAAGGATCCAATTATATTTAAAAATTATTAACAACTTTCAAAAATATGCCGTAGAGAATCCAACATAATTTGCTAATCTTGGCTTCAATTTTTATTATTTGTATGTAACTATAAGTTGGTAAGCGTTTCATAATCGTCCAGCGCCCTACAAAATAATAGATTACCGATTTAAGCCTTATATTAATTTCAAATGGAAAAGCGTTACTTTTGAATTGTTTATTATAAAACATGTATGCTTTGATACAGAAATAAGTGAAAGCGTTTTTTTTATCCGCAGTGTCGAATTAACTTCAGTTATTCTGATTTTTAACTAACAATTAATTTAAGACTTGTACAATAAACAAATGACTTGATTGTTTCACTTTCAAAGCATTTATTCAGTTTGAGATTTCTAGTAGTATGAGAGGTTCAGAATGTTAATTTGTAGTTTTGTGTGGCAGATTAGCTTTCTGACTTTACTTACGTGAAATAGTATGTACAGAAGCCAAAATTGACATTGGATCCTTATAGCAACTTTTTAAATTCTTCCTTAAGTATGTACAATTGTGATTCAAGTAGGACTTGCTAATGAAAACAATTTGCTTTCACATTAGCATCAGATAGGCCTGGAAAACAATAAACTGCAGGTCTGTTGAGCATACAGGGTGTTAATGAATTGCAGAGACAAACTTCTAGGGCTTAACGTATACATGAAATCAAACATTTTTTGTTAATAAATGTATGGTCAAAAGATTTAAGAAGCTCCTAAATGTATGCAACTCAATTTACTACCTACTATTTGTTTCCATAACGACGGAAATTAATACAACCCTCTGTCCCACTTTTCAAATTCAAATTCCGTCGTTATGGAAACAAATAGTAGGTAGTAAATTGAGTTGCCTACATTTAGGAGCTTCTTAAATAATTCTTGAGAAGCTCTATCTATCTTTTGACCATACATTTATTAACAAAAAATGTTTGTTTTCGTGTATACTTTAAGCCCTAGAAGTTTGTCCCTGCAATTCATTAACACCCTGTATAATAATACCTCTACGTTTTAGAGTCCTAGCTGGTGACATTATAAAAAATTGTGTACATGGCCAACCTACATCTTGGAGAGTATTTACATTGACTTAAAAGTTTTATACTTGGTGTTTATAAATTTATGTATGTATTTAAACAGAAATTTTTGAAATATTATGCTATGGGGTTTGTTGCACTTGTACTTCAAACTTACCCAGGAGTAATATCTCTCTGTTTTAATTGCCACACATTTTACACAAGGGAAAACGTTTGTGTAAATAAAATTCTTAATGTTGTAACCAATTGATGATGACTGCTTTTACAGTGTGACTTTGTTTGCAGCGTGTGCGTGCGGGGAGAGAGACAGTTCGCCCTTCAAGTGACCAGAATGTGCCCCACAGAATAAAATGTGCATCCAAGTTGAAGGCCGCGTCGAGCACAAACTCTGCACGAAAGGAAAATGTGAGACGGCGAAGAGTCGGTGGAAGATGCCCGACAAGAACAAATCCCGGTGCATCAGTAACAATTGTCAGAAATGCTGCGACGTTTACTACCGCCGGCTGCGCAAAGTTAAAGTTCTGCTGGCCTACAACCGCAAAAATGGTGCTGACAACAATTTTTTTAGCAACGGTACTGTTGACTGCGACAGTATCGGTTGCGATCGCAACGCTTCAACTAGAACTGCTCAGGGCTTTAGCCAGGATACTCAGTTAAATTACGAATCTGTGGCTTACGACGGCAGTTTATTGGTCTGTGATTTCTCGACAAGCACTGGGGACTGTCTAGGTGAACCGGAGCACCGTAGGAAATTTTCGAGACCTAACTTAATTAAATTAAGCTTATACTTAAGGCTACTTGTAAGTTTGTATATGTGTTTGTTAAGTCATATGTGCCTATATTTTCGGTCGAGTAAGCAGAAATTTAGTTACAACAATAAAGGCTCGAGTGCGACGAGACGGTTGCTTTTTGCCGGCTGTGTTGCGGCCGTCGTCTGCCGGGCCGGCGCCTACCCCAACGAGTTTGACCCCGACAAGAAGGTCGTTGATAAAATCAACCTGGAGCAAAGCATCGCGGCCGTCTTCAACAAGGTCGCCTACGGGAGCACGACTAAAAGATCCATCCCCGACAATAGCTATCCCATCACAACCCTGGCGACGCCCTTGTTGACCACGTACCGTTACAGTGACGGGAGCGACGAGTGGCTCAGAGTGGACGTTAAAAGCTCGGATCGAATTAACGTAGAGTACGACGAGGAAAACCGCGATTCCGTGGAATCGAGCTACGGATCGGATCTCGAAAAGGATCACGGACTGCCAACGTCGGCTCCGGCCGCCGACATTCTCAAAAACAACAATAATAGGAACTACAACAACCCCAACCGGTACAATAACGACCGGCTACGGCCCGACTTCGAGCTGGGTCAATCCCCAGACGAGGTCACGGAGAACGTTTACAAAACTACAACGAGCTACAACGTTTTGCGTAACGTACGTCCAACAAAATCCATATACAGTAAAGACGTGCCCAGTTATGTGCCGCCGAGTCGGGCTTTCTTTACGCCTCCTTTACCTCCGGAATACCTCAACCCGTTCGCGGACAAACCAACGCTGCGTGGAACCAACTCCGACAGTTTCGCCAACCGGAGGCCCATTCCGCCCCCGTCCCTAATGCCTAACAAGGACCGTATCCCTTTCAGACCCGATCTGCCCCCGAGCAAGGTTATAAACGTGGAGAAGACCCAAGAGAAGCCCGAGTACGGGCCCCGCAACGCCTCGTACGATTCTCAGGCCGACTCGAAAAACGAACGCAAGAAAACCTTGAACACGCCGTCGCAGAACGTGAATCTGGATCGGCTGGGAGAGTTTTACGGTCTAAACCGGAATTCGAACGAAACTAATTTTGAATATGAGAAGGGCTACATTCCGACCATCACCAGGATTTTGAGCGGGTCAAACGGACGGCACGACGACATCCCTGATATCTTGCTCAAGACGGTTACGGCTACGCCGCACGTACAGAAAAACCGACCCAGGGCCCCAGTCACGGAAAACGTCCACATCCGGGGCAACACGCGGATTCAAGACACGCGGCACGAAGAGGAAGAGGAAAACACGGAGGACGACCGGGTGGAAGATCAAAGTTCCACGGTAGAGGAGGAGAGGCTGGAGAACAAACCGCCGGATAAACCGGAAGGCGTTACAAGCCGAAAGGAAATAGAACCAAAACGAAACGACGAGACAACGACGCAAAACTCGGACGTGTTGAACCTTCCAAATGTCAAAGAGAAGGAATCGAATGTTACCAAAGCTAACTCGGACGAAGTCTGGTTGATTTGCTGGAACGTCCACGTATATCTCGTGGTGTTGATCTACGTATTGCTAGCGGTTTTTTCCATTTACAAGCTGATTAGGTACGAAAACGATCCGCACATGTTTTCCAAGAGCTATTTCCTAACCGTACATCTCATGCTGACCGTCATTTGCGTGCTGCGCATTTTTTATTTAACTTACGATCCATACAACGTCGGCAAATCCTTCAATATATTCTTGTACGAGTTTTTGCACACGTTCCCGTTGAGTCTTCTGGCAACCACCTTCGCCGTGCTGATTCTCTTCCTACTGAAGCGCACCCTGAACCATTTGAAGGTGAAGACGCGCCCGGTCTTCCTGGTCGTTTTCGCCGTCATGCACATCTGCCTTTGTTTCTGCCTCAGCATTCTGGAGACGCTAGGCCACTTTGATCGGGCCAGTTTGATCGTCTGCAAGCCCGTGTTCGTCCTCCTCGCGTGGGCTCTCGGATTTAGCTACCTCTACCTCTATAAAATAATCAAGAATGTCCTAGCCAAAAAGACCCAGAACCTCTCGGAGATGTGCACGCAAAATATAAGCTACGCCTCGCACATCACCATTGCCGTGGCGCTTCTCTTCGTGTTGCTCGGGTTCGTTCAGCTCTACGCCCTTTTCTTCATCAAGGTGGATCGCTTTAGCAACGAGATCAAGCATCATTGGATCTTGTGGGGCTTCGAGCTGTCCGTGCGTGTCCTGGAAATATCCATCGTGACCCTGTTGGCGATCGTGGTCAGTTTGAAAATGTCACAGCGCGAGAAACAGACGGTTGGGTTCCCGCTGTTTCCGTGCACTACCAGCGATTCTAGCACCGACAACATTTTCCCTAACAACTGCACAACGAATCCCAACGCACTCAACTACAGCCGGAATGAGATGATCATGGATAACATCCCGACGGAGGCGGTAGAACGACCTAACCTGCTCAAAAATGCCTTCCAGAACGACTCGTTCGACAAAAAGTCGACTCTGGAGCGGTACCGACAGGGAGACGCGGAGCCGGCCAACTTTGACCGGTTTGAACGACCAAAGTGGGGCTCCGAGCGCTTTGAGGTGGACCGAGTGAGGCAAAACGTGGAGCAGACTAGCCTTAACAGCTTCGGGCAGCCTAATTCGGGCCATTTCGAGCGGGGTGCCCAGAACTCCCTGAGGAATGACAGGAATTCTGGCAGGAAGACCTACGACGGGGCTAAGTATTACGCCAAGCCCAAGTATGACCTGGAGTACAACAACGAGGACTACCAGCAGGAGGCAAACGTGTATAGCGAGCCTGTAGACAATTTTGAGCGAAATGAGTTCGATAGGCGCTCGAAGAACTCGTCTAACACGTCGGGCCGGCGTTCGACTGGGCGGGCGCGCAAGAACCACGCGCGGCCGCACCTGGGGGTGCAGACCCTTCCCGGACACGATGTCCGGCATCAAATACCCGACACGATGCTTGTGGATGACCAGGGCTTTGTGCGGTTTCGACACCTACAAGATGTGGAGCACGAAAAGCCCAAAAAGGTGAAGAAACAAAATAATGACTTGAATCACTACAGCGACGCTTAATTTTTGGAAATTTAGGAATTTTTAAAATTGTGTCAGTGCTTAAGTCGATTAAATAACGCGGGCAGGGCGTTTATACTAGTCCCACACAGACGCCGGGTGTTAACTGGAATAGGTTCGCCCTGTGTTTGTTTTTTTTTTTTTAATTGGAAAAAATAAAATTTTAAGCGAGTAATACACAACTAAGAGTTGCTTAAACGAATATTGGTATTAACTTTTGATTTTGCGCAAAACGATCTCGAACTTGCTTGTTTCAAATTAAAAAAGGCCCAGGATATTATAGTACATTTTGATAGATTATTTTATTTCAAGTTCAGTTATACAGAGTACGTAAAATAAAATAATTTGTTGCAGTTTTGATTACTACAGCTCAGCGACTTACACCATCCTTCTCGTAATAATTATGGATTTATTATTATTACCATTGAAGATGGTGTAAATTTATGGGAAAAATTTGGAAAATGATTGAATTAAATATGCATGTATTACCACAGTACTCAAAACAAATTATCAATTACAGGATGTCCTATTAAAAATTAGACAGTTGAGATTGTTTTCGGCAAAACCGGAGGTGAATGTGAATATTTGTTTGTATCAGTTAATCTACTAATCATCTACAATTTCATTTTTCTAATTAATATGTAAATAAAAAGTGAGAGTAAATCTATTTTTTGTCGACACCCGGTATTGGAAATTTTTGTAAACAATTGAAGATCTGACAGTACGCCTAGCAGTTGTTTTTTTTTATTTCAAAAATAATTCATTTTATAAACAAATGAAAATCCGGCAGTATGCCTTGCAATTGTTTTTATTTTTAAATTATTCAACTTAGAACTTTTTTTTGGAAATTATTCATTTTATAAACAAATGGAGATCTGACAGTACACCTTGTAGTTTTTTTTTTTAATTTCATGAAATTATTAATTTTATAAACAGTTGAAGATGCATGCAACTGTTTTTTAATTTTTGAAATTATTCAATTTATAAACAATTGGAAATCTGACAGTACGCCTAGTAGTTGTTTTTTTTTTATTTCATGAAATGATTCATTTTGTAAACATTTGAAGATCTGACAGCATGCCTTGCGATTGTTTTTATTTTAGAAATTATTCAACTTGGAACAATTGCAGATCTGACAGTATGCCATGCAACTGTTTTTTTATTTTTGAAATTATTCATTTCATAAACAAACGAAGATCTGACAGTACACCTTGTTTTTTTTTAATTTCATGAAATGATTAATTTTATAAACAATTGAAGAACTGACAGTATGCCATGAAATGATTCATTTTATATGAAACACGTTTATTGGGGTATTTAGAAAATAATTAGGTAGACAAAATTGTACATGAAACATTTAAGACCGCTTTTTTTTAACCACCCTGTAGAACTATTCATCAAAATAGCGATTTTCGACTGTGCATTCATAAACTGACAAAAAAGGTTTGAAACCACTTAGGATTACATTTTTTAAGCACCCTGACTGTGTACGAATACAAAAAAATCCCAAAAAAAGTACATTTATACATTTCTTATTAAATGAATTGGTTTCATAATGAATAATTGTACAGGGCGTTTAAGAAACAATGTTCCCAAGCGCTATATTTTTTTATATTTGGAGTTCTTTGAGCTGTAGAACGACGGGCAATAAAAAGTTCCCTATTTGCTAGTGATGATACAATATAAACGTCCTGCATAAAGCCTACGGTGATGATATTAGTTGGCCTGAAATTGTACAAGTACGAAATATATAACTAACAAGCCTGAAACAAATGCCTGCGACATGCAACTTTGTTGCGGTACAAGAAAAAAAAGACAAAATTGCCAAAGTGTGCGTGTGCTGTGTGTAAACGCTTGATCTCCCACAATTTTTTTGTACGTGTATAATAGTGATAATTTATAAAAGCAAAAACTTTGGGCGTTTACACGCGGCCTTCGACCCTTTGCCCGTAACTTTTAGGATGTAGTGTACGTACTACTACTATATTGCATAGAGAAGAAACAAGTGTACATTTGCAGTGTATATATTAGATATAAAATTAACTTTCCTTTACTTTTTTTTATAAATAACGACTCGGTGTTGTACGTAACGTGCGTGTGGTGCAGCTTAACCGCGGCAGCTGTTGAAGTTCAAAGCTCGAACTGAATGGTATCGATTGCGTTATTAATGTGTAAAGGAATTACCGTCCTCTCGTGCAGGGTCGGCCGGGAAAACCGCTCAAACGCCGCGTTTGCGCGGTTTTCCAGCCGAACGACGCATACCTAGCTGTGTAATGACTTTGTATATAATATTGTCATATTTGCCATGTTGTAACTCGCCTTGCCAATTTTTTTTAGAGCTTTCACTTTTAGTTTTTACGACCTTTGTATGTGCAGTATTATTTTTGTAACTCGTACAGGGTGTCCCACTCGCTCGTCTTACTTCCATTACAAAACGATTAGCTTTACGACTGCCGTAATCAAACATCACTCCTTAGCTTTCACAGAAAATTACTAGCCGGTGGACTACTGTGTGGCACACCCTGTACACGAATTTCTCAGTATTTATTTTACTTTAGTTGGTACGGACGAAAAGGATTCGTTTGAAATTTTGGACTAGAAGGTTTATAATTTTTTACATATTTATAATTGTGGCATTTATTATTATTTTTTTTTATATATTTATATATACATTATCGTCCGTTATATTCCTATTTCAAAAGACTCATGATTACACATTCCCGCAACCATTACTTTAAGTAGAAACTCGCTACAGGCTGGGTACTTATGTGTAAGTTTGATATTTTGCCAGTATTCGATGATGATGAAATATCCCTGTAACCTTCTCTGTGGACATTACCTATCTGTATTTAGACTAGGGAGTTGTAAGAAAATTAAAAAAACATAATTTCTGTGTTTTTAATTTATAATACGATAGCGCATATGTTGGGTGTTGTGTTGGTTACGTCGTAGTTGTATATGGCGTAACTCGCAGGCAAACATCTCCCATATTATTGTATTTCAAATTTCACTTGTATATTATAACTGTAAAATATAAGCAGTTAAATCTGAAGTTTTATTTCTTGTCACTTTGGGGGAAGTAAATGTTGTGTTCATTCTTAATTAAAATATTGAAAGGATTCTTAAACTATTAACTAATTTTACAAATGAGGCGATTTGCATAGTCAAAATCCATTTTCTCTGCACTAGTGCATCTCAAAATGCGGGTGCCACCATACAGGGTTCAAGGGGTTGCGGGAGGATTTTCAAAATAAAAAAATACCTCTTCAAGACGTTTATTTCTGCCTTTCACAAATTAAACTTAAAATTTTCAATAAATGCAAGAACCTAAACAAAAACAAGAGGAAAAATAAAAACATTAATGCGGTGTATGTGCCTGTTTTTCCGCAATTAGCTCTGTATTCGATACACACAATAATATCATTTTCAAATTTGAGGCGGTTTTTTACTTTTGTTTAGATGGCAGTCCTAGACGAGAAACTTAATTCGCACAAATATGAGGTACACTTTATAGGTTTGTCTGCAAGCTTTGGGGTATTATTGCATTACAGCAGACGCTCCATAATGGAAACATCACGCTAATGTAAATACAAAATTCTTACTATAGGATGAAATAGAATGCCCGATAACGTAGACAACTTGTACAGCTCGATAACGTAAACACTTCTTGGCGACAGTTAGTCGCCGATTTATGTAGGGGATTCCCCTCTACGACACAACTTAGTTGGTCAGAAGGGTTTTTATGACGCATACGTGACTCAGCAAATTATTTGTAGCAGCAGCGCTGATTTCATTTTATTCGTTGTTAAACTTAAGCCAGGCTGCCAGGCATATTGCTTGCGTTTATGCATTACGACTATGGCATCCACATCCAATAAAAGAAAGTGTTTAAGATTGAGTGACAAAGTGAAAATCATAGACGAGGTTGCACTAGGTGCGGGAGCGACACAATTAGCAAAAAAATATTAATTACGTTATTGTTTTGTTTTATTTTTTATTTAACGTCGGCCTATTTCTTCTTTTAATAATTTGCTTATTACATTTCGATAATGTGAACACACTCGGGGTCTGAATTAGTTCACGTTATCGAGTGTCTGCTGTACTTTGGTCCAAAATTGAACTACACTCTGAAAAAAATGTAGTCAATATTACAATTTACTTTC
>JABXWE010011136.1:0-10642 GCA_014611495.1 Limonius californicus | reverse complement strand
TGGTGAGGCTGGGAGAGAATAAATAAGATGAAAAGACGTACAAGACGAAATTGTATTTGCACAGAATTTAAATACAATGTTATTTTGTAAATGCTTTTTTTTAGTACTGGAGATGGCATAATAGTTTATACCAGTCTACATTGTATTGGAAGGAGGAATTCACTAAATGACAGCCTTTAATAATAAATTAAAGTTTTGGAGTGGAAAAAGTGGGTTTTTGCGGAGACAGCCGAATACGCCAATTTTCAACTAGCGCTTGAGCCCAAACGGTCCGTCGGAGAAAAAAACCTAAATAGTGAAATTTGTAGGAAATTTTATGTACTTTCATTTTGAATAGAAAGGTTATTTACGAAAAGTTGATAGTTTCCGAGTTACAAGCAAAAAACCGCCAAAAAATGAAAATTTTTACCTTTTTTTGCATTTTCTTCAATGTTGCGTCACGAAATTTTGTTAGCTAACCTAAGATTCGGAATCAGCACCCCAAAAACATATAAAATGGAAGAAATCAAAACTACCCCACAACTTTCCCGCTAGGGGCCCTTTTGAGCACAAATTGACTGTATTATATCCTAATATAACCTTCCATACTCTTAACTTTATGTTGGCACAAGCTAACACAGTCCTTATTTTATTTAGCGTAACCTAACCTTGCGTAATCCATTATAACCTAACCCAGCCTCGCATTATCTTAATCCAAGCTAACAACCTAAACCTGAGCTGACATATCATTAATTTAAACCAATTACGCACGTGCGTGTGACGTCACGCACCCGGCTTGGTGTACCCACAAACATGCACTTTGTTTTCAGTTTAGCGCGTACAGGTCATGAAAGTTACATTCCATGTATTGTTTTAAACTGTCAAACAAATATGTTAAAATTTTATCATACTTATAGTCGGGTGTCGTCTTATTTGACGGGTGCGAAGGTCGCAGTCAAGTACAATGACCGATTGAACTAAGATAAGCGGCCACGTGCTCAAGAAACCTGTGACCAAAAACAAGTGTCAAATTAAATGTAGCTACTAAAATACAATATGCATTGGCTGTGTGGCATGTGGCGTCGTCCTATTGAAACCATAAATCGTCGACAGCCATAGCATCCAATTCAGACCATAAAAAGTTGGTTATCATGACACGGTAACGCTCACCATTCACCATAACAGAATTCCGGGCATCTTTTTCGAACAAAAACGGTCCAATGATTACGCTAGCAAAAAATGCACACCAAACAGTAACCTTTTGTGGATGCATCGGCTTTTCAACAATCGTCCTTGGATTTTCATCAGCCCAAATGCGGCAATTCAGCTTATTAACAAAGCCATTGAGATGAAAATGGGCTTCATCACTGAAGATGATTTTTTGTGAAAAATCCTCATCAATTTGTCTTTGCTCGTGCACCCATTCGGCGAATGTACAGCACTTTAAATGATCAGCGTTGTGTCAATTGAATTTTGAAAGCGTGTAGAGACATCTTTCTTCAAAATTTGATGTAACGTGGTTGCGGAGAGGTTCAATTCCGCCGCGCGATGACGGATAGAGGTGCCTGGCCTCTCGGCCACATTCTCGCGCACTGCAGCAATGTTTTCAGCTGAACGACGTACATGAGCACGCAATGGTGTTTTTACATCTGCCACCAACCCAGTTTGTTTGAATTTTTGAACAATTTCTCCAATTGCACTCTCGGTTGGTCGATTGTGCCGACCAAAAAAATCGCGAACTGCGCGAAATGCATTTTTGTTTGAACGCCCATTTTCGTAATAGGTTTCAATAACTTTAACACGTTGTTCGATTGCTAATCTTTCCATGGTTGAAATTGCCAAAGACTGAACTTGTCAGATGTCAAAAATCATTTGACGTTTAAGCCTCATTTACGTTTAACATCGATCCGTCGTATTGGAACACCATTTAGTTTCATATTTTGCACACAATTAAAAATGACTGAAATAGACAAATATTATTGCATTTAATTAACATGGACCACTTGATTTTAATAAAAGTTTAATCGCTGTCGTCTTCATATTCCTCGTCTTCACTGTCCAATGGATCATCACCCAAATTAATTATTAAAGGTTCCACCTCGTCAAGTATAATTTCACGATGTCACCGAGATTTTATAGGATCTGCTGTATGTCATACACAATTTTTCCATTCATTTTCACCCCATTAATTTAAAGCTTTTTCCCACATTTTTATAACTTGCTCATCAATGTTTGTCGTAATAGCGTTTAGTATTCGCCCAAATTAATTCTATTGCGTTGAATTGACAGTGGTATGGAGCATGGAGGTAGTCTTAAAACTTCATGGCCGTGTTCGCGCAACATTTCATCAACAACATACATTTTAGGTATATTGTGCTTTTTAGCAATGACAAGTAATTGTGGCCTTAATGCATCTGCCGGATAGGGGATGTTATGTTTCTTCAACCACGCTAAGATATCGTCTTTTTTCCACTGCGTAGTAGGCTGTTTTTCGACTACTCTCGGATGATATGAAGCATTGTCCATTACAATCAAACAAGGCTCTTCCAAATTCGGTATCAGCGTCTCTTGCACCCATTTTTCGAAAGATTCGTTGTTCATACTGTCCTGATAATCGGCACTTTTTGACTTGGAAGAAAAAATTAAAGTTGTCCCTTTAATAAAGCCATCAGATGATCCAGCATGACAAACAATAAAATGCTTTCCTTCAGACCCCGATTTGTTCTTCCCGCTTTTCTTGGAATCCTCCTGCCAAGATTTTCGAACACCTGAATAAATCCACTTTTCATCCAGAAAAACTACTTTTAATGAGTTTTTATAGGCATTGTTTACATATGTCTTCAACTCTTTGATTAACAGCACATGTTTTTTTCACAAAGAAACCGTCGTTTGTAGTCCTTTTTATTTTTAAAAGCCGGGAAAGAGCTCCTAGTCCTATTTCAAATCCGCGATCTTTCATAGCTTCTCGCAGAGTGTTTAGTGTAAAAGGCGTGCTACTGGCGTAAAAGTTATTAATGACATCCCGAACATCCATTTTATATTTTCATCAACATCGGCAGTTTGTGGTTTACTCCTAAGGCGCTTTTTTGGTGCACTATGTATATTTTCTTTGTCATTCTTACATATCCATTGCACAGTACTTAGGCTTATATTTGCAGCTGCAGCACTTCTTTGTTGAATCTTATCAACAGGAATCAAAAGCCCACCGTTTCTTCATTATTCTTTAAAGTAATTTATTATATTAAGCACTAATTGTTTCGATTGCAGGGACAAATGACCTACTTTTGTTGCCAGTGTAGACTAATAAATTTTCACAAAAAATCGGTAAACAACTGTCGCACAAAGTTCATAAATTTCGCTTCTAACCACAAATATTAGCACTCTTTCTTCTGATCATCAAAGAGAAACTGCACTGGAAAATTTCACTAAAATGAGGGTTAATTGCTTACCTTTCTTAGAAACGAATGTATTAACTGCGTGCATTATGACAGTTGCATATTAATGTGCCAGTCCAGCCTTATTTTAAACATAAACTACATTCTTTGAAATTCCGGGAGGACAAGAACTAAATTTGCTTTGAAAAAGGTATTTATTACATAAAAACTTTTTCTTCATCTGAAAAGTAACATTAGAAGTCACCTGTTTTGGAACCTCTGAACACTGTAGGTGTTATCTTTTTTCGTTTCACAAGTCACCGCAGTGCATTTCATAAACTTTAGAGCGGCAATCTGCAAGACTTGCGCTCGCTCTAATAGCCTATACGAACTAAGGAGCTAGAAAGAGAGCAATATAACTATACAAGTGTTGTGATGGTTCGTACTGCGAAGGGCCACCCTTCAAATAAGACGGCACCCGACTATAGTAGGGTTTTGTTTTAGCAAATCAATGAGACACAAATGTACAATTTCATAGAATTCCCTCTAAATTGGTTTTCAAAATTCCAAACACCACGCCTTTTTAAATGACTTAAGGCTATCTTTGCACTTACGGCTCAGCTGATTTTAGCCATCAGCTCTTTGTTTTTACACCAAGCTACAGACAAATCACGTGACGCACATGCCTAATACAACTTTAACATAACGTAACCTAATCTAAACCTAACCTTGTGTAACGCAACATAACCTCAAATTAACCTAATGTATCCTAAACAGCTTGGGAGTGTATAGCTCAATTACATACTTGTACTATGGCGCCAACTACACACGATTAACCAAAAGTACAGATTTAAGGCGCCATTGCAACTGACTATCAAGCCAACTTCAATTTGTTGTATATTGTGTGTTTGTTATACCTAATTTAACCTAATGGTTTTTTGTACCCCTTTATATATGAATTCTTACAAGAAATTTGTTGTATTTATAACTTCAAATATGCTACTTATTTTTCTGGGAAATAGTTTTTTGAATTAACCAACCGTTCACTATAAACTGTTTGATAACAAGTTGTGACAGTGAAAGTTGCGATGTCACTGTTATGGTGACAACTGTTCTTCTCTTGCTGGTTTGCATGTTCCTGGCATAGTATTGCCGGCATGTAATTCCATACTAATATCCACGCTGTCTGTTGTAATAAATACACTACGTCGGTTAAATAGGAAACAGTTGTCTACTTAGGAGTGCACATAGAACTTGTTTCATTTCCCCCAAAATATGCATGGTGTGTTCAATAGGACTTCAACTTCAAAACTTTCAAAAAACATAACAGGAAAAAGTTATAGTAGGTATTATTTAAAAAAATTATTCTTGGGATTATTATTTGTTTATTTTGAAAGATATAATACAATTTTTTTTTAAGTAATAGCCCGGTATAAATCGACACTAAAAAAGGCTAAATTCGCAAAGCATGATGTAGTTCTGATTTTTTGGTATGTTGTGAATCCAAATTTGCAACTTCGAAAAACTTGTGCTCGCTGCGCACCACGCGAAAAACTGCGATATTTTGGGACTTTTTTGACATTTTGCTCTAAAAGTCATAAACTATGCGTTTTTCGACAAACAAATCTTAGTACTTTTTAAAGTTAATTAAATTTGCAGCAATTTAAGCCCAACCGCAGCTCTATAAACCCTATAGGGACCAAGCTGTGGCCCTTCGAAGATTGTCCATTTTTCCCGAAAATTGACAATTTTAAGTTTTGCTCCCCTTGCTCGCTCGTCTTATGAGAAAAGTCATTAAAAGCAAAGTTGTAGTACATTTAATTTGCTTTCATTAAATCACAGAACGAAGTCTGTGAGACTAATAGTTCACTCACAATCTCGAAAGAGATGCATGGGTGTTTCATCTGCTTCTTGGCAGAACCTGCACACTCTAGTGTCCCGGAGCTTGAGGTTGAACATGTGTTTGTTCAGGCCGCAATGCCCTGTGAGTATGCGAAAATTATTCCTGTTCAGCGCTAAAGTATCATGGTTATTGCTCTTTGCATAAGGTACGAGATCGTACTTTGACAGAATCCCCGGACAATGATCACCAGGTCATCAGCGTAACCTAGAGTGTCCATCCTGGATTCTGCCGTCTTATGCAGGAGCTGATGTACTGCAAGGGTCCATAGTAAGGGCGAGAGGACGCCTCCTTGCGGGCAGCCTCGTGTGGTAGTAACTTCAGGGTTTGTTCTGTGGACGGCTACCTTGGCAGTACGGTTCGAGAGCATCGCTTTTACCCATCTAGTTGTTTTGGGGTTCACTTGTTTGCTTTCCAAACTCCTAACTAGGTAGTGTCTCAATCGGCGTATTCTCGAAAGAACCCCATATAGTGCAATTTGTTTGTCTTCCAATGCCTTTTCCACTCTGTCCACAAAGTTTCCGTGGATTTACCTCTACGGTAGGCATGTTGGTTACAACTAATAGTGTTGACCGTTAAGGCCTCTTCCCTGATATCCCTATCCAGTACCTTCTCCATTGCTTTCAATAGAAAGGATGTAAGGTTGATTGGTCTGAAAGTCTGAATTTGTCCAAATATATATGTACCTACAACTAATATATGTATACGTTTTTAATTTAAAACCTGTTCTTTTTCTACTTTTCCGAATTATATACTTTTGTTAACTAACCAAGTCTGCAAATTAAAAAGTAATTATCGTTTATACATGATTTTATGCCTTTTCCTTTGGTACGATCGACAGCACATCACGCGTAACACCACCAGTGTAAACTGAGCTCTGACTACTATGGCGCGCATTCTCCGTGCGGCCGGTACAAAGTCCAAAGTGTTACGCTTGACGTGCGGTCGACTGTACTATACACACAAATATGTATTCAAAGAGATTTGTCTCAATACTTGAAAAATCCATTTTTACCATCTTTTCGTTCTTTCGAGATTGTGAGTGAACTATTAGTCTCACAGACTTCGTTCTGTGCTTTAATGAAAGAAAATTAAATGTACTACAACTTTACTTTTAATGACTTTTCTCATAGGACGAGCGATTTTGCCAATATTTTGCTCCGAAGGGGAGGAAAACTTAAAATTGTCAATTTTCGGGAAAAATGGACCATCTTCGAAGGGCCACAGCTTGGTCCCTATAGGGTTTATAGAGCTGCGGTTGGGCTTAAATTGCTGCAAATTTAATTAACTTTAAAAGGTACTAAGATTTGTTTGTCGAAAAACGCAGTTTATGACTTTTAGAGCCAAATGTCAAAAAAGTCCCAAAATATCGCAGTTTTTCGCGTGGTGCGCAACGAACACAAGTTTTTCGAAGTTGCAAATTTGAATTCACACTACCCTAAGTGGTCCATACAACATACCAAAAAATCAGAACTACATCATGCCTTGCGAATTTAATGTCGATTTCTACTGGGCTACTACCAAATAGTCTGATTTCAGTCTCACAATATAACAACTTAGTACATGTTTTGAGATTAGATACATAAAAGTTATGAAATTGTATGTTGAGATACTCATATATGTACAGGGTGTTAATGAAAGGCAGGGACAAACTTCTAAGGCTTAAGGTATGCATGAAAACAAACATTTTTTGTTAATAAATGTATGGACAAAAGTGTTTCCTTCCAGGGATAGAACTCCTTAAAGATTCTTTAAAAGGCGCCTTAATGTAGGCAATTCAATTTACTACCCACTATTTGTTTCCATAATCACGGAAATTAATACAGGATAAAGCCCTCTTTCCCACAATTCAAATTCCGTCGTTATGGAAACAAATGGTAAGTAGTAAATTGAGTTGCCTACATTTAGGCGCTTCTTGAAGAATCTTTGAGAAGCTCTATCTCTGAAAGGAAACATTTTTGACCATACATTTATTAACAAAAAATGTTTGTTTTCGTGTATACTTTAAGCCCTAGAAGTTTGTCCCTGCAATTCATTAACACCCTGTGTTTTAGTTCTCAATTTTGAGGTGCACTACTCGTATTCTAATGTATGTTATCCAAAAATAACACTTTTAGCGCGTGGTTTTCACAGTAGTAAATTGTGACCTTAGATACACATTTTGGTGCGTGAGGTTAAGGTTACCATTTTCTCAAATTTCAATTTTGTACTAAACTACTCAAAAATGAATAGGGATATTGCAGTGTAAGAAACTTAACGGCAACACCAATTGCATTTATAATAAAAAAAAAACTACCAAAACAACAAAGGTAAGTTTAAAGGAGAAATTTATTATTTATTTATTAATTTATTATAATGAAAATCGTTATTGTCTCCTTTCACTCAACTTAAATTTATTAAATTCTAATACCGCGTGGCACCTCCTCTGGCAGTAATAACTGCTCTGCACTTTGTTGACATAATCTCAATGCAATTATCAATATATTCTTGTGGAATTTGATGCCACCGTGCCGGCAATACATCCCTCAGGTGTTGCACAATAGTAGGCCTTGGATTATGATGATCCAACTGTCTCTGCAGAAGGTCTCATGCATGTTCGATGGGGTTGAGGTCTGGAGACAGCGGAGGAAGAGCAAGATGATTTATTTCCTCATCTCGAAGCATCTCTAAAACAACCTGAGCACGATGCGGTCATACATTGTTGTCAAGAAAAATAAAATATTCCCGCCCAACAATGTTGCAACGGTTCAGAACATAGTCCATAATGATCTCTTCAGCATAACATTGGCCCGTGAGTGTATCATTAAAGATATGGAGATCAGTACGCCACCCTAAAGAAATTCCAGCCCATACCATAAGACCACCAAATAAGGTAAATGTCTAGCACTACGATGTACTCTTTGACGCCGGCTGTCATTGCTGAGTATGGAGGGCGGCAGCAGCGCGAGCCGGCGAAGCCGACGCGGGGGAAACTCGACATCGCGACATTGCGCCGGGTTATAACGGGGTCACATAGGACGTGGCGGAACGGGCTTTGAAATTTTTCCGAACACATTCAAGGGAATTTTCCACGACTGTTTGAAACTGAGGGTTTTCCCGCGGTGTTGAAAAATCCAAAACGTAAAATTCATTCCAGAACCGCGAAAGTCGGATTCGGATAGCTTCCGGCCAATTAGTTTACTTTCGGTAGTGGGGAAAGTTTTGGACAGGATCGTGGCTACAAGAATCGAACACGTTATAAGACAAAGCAGAGGTTTTTACAATAGACAGTACGGACGGGGAAGTCAACAATAGACGCGATAGAATACGTTATGACTGCAATTAAAAATGCACAGGGAAGCAGGTACTATTTGCACGCTAATCGCGTTAGATATCTAAGGAGCATTTGACAACGCGTGGTGGCCAAACATAATTTGGGAACTCATCAGGAGAGATTGCCCAAGTAATCTGCTTGCTTTGATCAAACACTATTTCACTGACAGAGATGCGCGGGTTCAGCTCCCCGGCGGTATAGTACGCGCGTAATTCAAAGGGGTTGCTCCCAGGGATCATGCTCAGGGCCGGTCTACTGGAAAATCATTTACGAGAGCATACGAGGCTTCCGCAGGGATGCGAAAACGTGCGGTTTGCAGATGACACTGCACTTTTCCTCAGGGCGGAATAGTATAAAACTCTAAAAGCAAACGGGAACGAGGCTTTGGAGGCACTCAATGAATGGGCAGATGGGGCAAAATTGAATTTTAACGCGGGGAAAACGGAAGCCGTTTTCTACGGGAAAAAACCAGGACAGCAACGACCAACTTTTTTACTTAATGGGAAACGTATTTACTGTGGGAATCATATTCGATATTTGGGGGTAAAAAGGATAGGTTGTTGTAGAAAGCCCAAATCAAGGCCACAAGCGACAAGGGGATAGAAATCGCGGATAAAATAGGGGCGGCGGCGCGATTAACTTGGGGCTAACGGGGTTGCGCTTTGAGGCGCGTTTATGAGGGGGCGGTTCGGCAGCAATGTTGTATGCAGGGGCGGTCTGGGGGGAAGGGTGTAAAGTTAGGGAAACGCGACAACTGTTGCGTGCTCAGGGGTTGTAAAGGCGCGTTTAGACTTGAACGGAAACGCACGCGCACGCAATGAGCGTGCGCGCACAGCGTGCGTTTGCATGTGATGCATAAAAATTGGTTTCTGGCGAATGCCATGTGGATTCATGTTCGCAAGTGCTCTGAATGTGCGCTAGTATCATCAGACAAATCAGTAAGTAAACAAAGAACCGTGTAGGTGCCATAATTATGAACTGTCTTGAAACTGCGAGTGCAGCATTTATAGTTACTATTATTACTACTACTACTAATATGTACTCTCTCATTTAAAAAAAATAAATTTCAAATAAAAGAAGGGAAAGGCGTTGGTGGATGACGCAACTTTATCGTACTAGAGCACTATGCGGAGCTTCACATTTGATGCGTGATTTATTGATTAATATTGGCAGTAACCAATTCAAAGACTTTACAAGGATGGCATTGGTGGATTTTGAATTTTTGCTGAGTGTGATTGGTCCAAAAATCACGAAGACCAACACCAAACTAAGAGAGCCTATTCCTGCCGCGGAACCACGAACACGTCCAAACTGAGCATTCGCGACGCACAACTTTCCTTTGAGCACTGACAAAAAACCGACACCAATCGGCTCGCGTTCGCTGCTATGCGCGGACAAGTTGAGCGCTCACGCACGGTCGCGCATACACGTTTACACTTGAGCATTCGTCAAGGCTCAGCCTGTGCGCGTGCGTTTCTGTTCAAGTCTAAACGCGCCTTTAGGCACCCTAGTAAAAAGTATATTCCACTGTTGCCAAAATTATTTTAAACTCATATTTATATGACCTACTTTTATAGTTTTAGTTGTTTAAACCTTAGATCATACACATTTATATGGATAATACTACTCCATAAGAAACTAGGTACGTCACTGTTGTAAGGATCCCAACAAACTTTTTTTTATCTGTCTCTTTTGCCGTTGCATGGCATCCGATAATGTTGTTTCACTTGTACCCTTTTCAATATTGGCGCTCGCCCAGTTGCTGTTGACGTATGGCGAGAATTACATAAATTAAACTGTCAGTGAGAAAAGTCACAAGAACAGCGCATAACCTGCAAATGTGGAAACGTTTTGTGTTATTGAAATTTTAAATTTTAATCTAAAATGGTGCAACAACGCGTTATTTGCAGTGCTCCTCAATCAAGGAATTGTTTGTTTTCATTTCCGTAGACGTAGGTAAAGTGTTTATACTTCAAAAAAGAATAATTCGAATGATGTTCGACCTTTCACCAAGAGAACATTGCCGACCAATTTTTCAGAATAATCGTATACTAACGTTAACATCCATATTTATAC
>JABXWE010011133.1:0-18536 GCA_014611495.1 Limonius californicus | reverse complement strand
GAAAAGTAGAAAATTTGTTTTTCGGCATTTGTCAAAATCTTTGATGTAATGTCGGCCTACTAATTAAATTCTCCATAAATGCAAAGACATCGTCAACGTTGCCAAGTATAATATTCTTTAAGTGTCTCGTGTGAGGAAACTAAGCACTATAGGAAGTTCGTGTTAGTGTTTTTGAGGACTGTATTTCTTACAGAAGAGTGCTACCTGAAGCTTTTAAGGTATTTAAAGGACACCCTGTATATAATTTTTCGTTTGAAAAAAATTTTAAATGCTCTTTGAAATAAGTTAAATTTGCACTGGTGGAATAAACACCATGTTTAGTAAAATGAATATTTGGTGGTTGTGTCGTTTTAGTACATACATCACTTGGCTGCATAACTGCGAAATATGCAAACTCAATTGCACGCAATATTCACGCACCGAATCAATTTCTTAAATATTGTGCCGATCAAAATTTTCATATTTTTTAGATATCCTCGGCAACGCCCCAATAAAAATTAAAAACCAAGATATGGTTGGAAAAACAATTTAACGCTGAATAGAAAAATGTAAAATATAAGTGGTGGTGTATTTAAAAAATAACACTTTTAAGGTGCTCTGCCGTAGCGAGTTACCCTGTATATTTAAAAATTATTTTATAATGTGCGCATTTTGGCACTCGCTCTCTCCTATGGCGGCGCTACAGCCCAAGTCTGGCCTTCGCCTCCTTCATCTTTTGCCGCTACCTTTTTCTATCTAGTGCATATCTTCTCCAATTTTGGGTGTTTAATGTTTCTTGCGTCCTCGTCGACGTCATCTCATATCTTCCGTGGTCTGCCTACCGACCTCCTTCCATCCATATTTCCGTTGAAAGCTCTATTCGGGCTTCTTGTGGCTTCCATCCTTATGACTACAGTTGGGCAGATATGCCGTAAAGATAGTGCATATATGCCACAAAAATCTTCAATATATGCACGAATATGCAGTAACCTATTGAGATATGCACTTATGGATGCACTAAAAACAAATTTTCTTGATATTGTAGCGTTATGGGCCCTTGTGTTGGATTTATCTTTTATTTATCGTGATTCGTCGTAGGTTCGGATCTAGAGTAGTTGAGCTAAATACGTGAAATAAAGCACCAGAGAGGTTTAATACATTTATTATCGTCAATGTTTAACTGCAGACAGTGCAATTTAACTACCTCTGGTATTCACCTGTTCAGTCCAAGAAACTGGAGAAAACCTTAGCCGATGTAGTGCGACGTGATCTCAAGTACGAAGATGTTTAGATAGGACGTATAGAACCCAATTTAAACCAACAACGAACAAGCGCGGAATAGTTACAGGACTAAGAATACCCGTAGCTGCTGCCGAGTTTCCTCCAGCGCAATATACAGGGGAAGGATTGGGTTCTTGTTCTGGTAGGCTTCTTGACGGTTGAATCAAGAATAACCCTTCATGACAACTTACTTCTGCTTTTATAGGCCAAAAACGGGTGTTGGATCGTGAGAACCCACTGCACGTGCACCAATTTGAAAACCAATTTAACGCTCCATTTATTGTGAGCCCAATAATATTTAGTTAAAATTAATTAAATTATATGAGTACTATTTAGAAACACTGAAATAACTCTCTTGACCTAATCCTCGGAACCTAATAAATTTTGTATTTAATTAACACATCCATGCGTGAGATCTCACCCATGAGGATTTTAGTTCCACAAAAAAAGTAATAACTTACGCAGATTATTGGTTAGCCTAAACCAACGAGTTATCACAAGAATTGACCGCGCTAAAGACAGCTGTTGTAGAATATCCTACGTACTTAAGATCACTAATTCGAAGTCATATTGTTACCTGCAATAAAATAGCTGAAAGAAAGACGCTGCAAACTAATAATTTAAATATGGAATTATAACATTCAACTATCGAATGTGTAGTTGTTTTACAAAATTCCATTCATTGTACATGCAAGTGGATATTTATTTAGCGATCATTGCCCTCATAAATTAAGTGGACCCGTAAAGGACAGCCCCTTTGCAAAAAATAAACATGTGTGACGGAACGGCCGTTCCTAAGATCAAATGAAGCGTGATTTCCAAACTCCAACTAATATTAATTAGCATTTAGTTACATTTAACATGAAATATTTATGCGAGTATAGATTAAAAATTGAAATTATGAGCATAAAGTCCCAAAGTTCATCTTTCTGTAATAATATAAACATAATGGCAAATGCGGGCCGCTACAATATTAAATTCCTAAAAATTGTGTATGACATAATACGATAAATTCTGACATTTATTATAAACTGTAATTCATAAGTTAAAGCAAGTTTTGAATCGCATGCTGTCGCATTTTGTTAAAAGAGAATTAATACAATTATCGTTCTTCAGTATTTCTAATTACAAGCACATGCAAAAAGGAGCATACCCTGCGTCACACTAAAAAAATGTTCTCGAAATTTGAAACTAGATACACGAAAAATGGAGAACATATAGAAGAAATATAAACAACAAATTATGCATACAATATTCTATTTACAATCTATTACTGGGCAATATTTAAACAAATCTGATTTCTTTACACCGAAACATTCGTCGATGAAGTCGTTGTTTAAAAAATCTCCATTTAAAATATTTTTTTATAAATTTTAGAGTTGAAAGCCCGCTGTTTTTTGAATTAAATCGTTAATTTTATTACTAATTTTTTTACGTATTTTATATTTATTTTTATTGAGGATGGAATGAAAATTTTCGGATAATTCTAAAGAATCCACGAGAAGCAGATTTTGTGTTTCCAGTTTATTAATAATTTTGGGAATTTCAGAAAAATGAGCCTTTATGTAGGATAATTGAGATTCTAATTGAGAAATTTGCAAAATACCTTGACAATGTGCCACAGACTGAGCACAACTTGAGCCAAAAGAGGTAATAACAATTTTAAAATCACTATAATGTTCGCAATAAAATAGAGCGGCTGCAATCCACGTTCCCCATCTGGTAAGGATCGGCTGTGGAGGTAAGGGAACATCCTTAAGCCGTTCTTTGTAAACTTCGACGCGAACTGGTGATTTTAGGGATACTTTCTTCCCGTTATTAATTAGCTTATTCACCAAAGGAAAGTCGCCTCTAATTGTTTCGGCCACTCTATTCACTGCATGAGCCAAACAGGTCATTTGAATTATATTAGAAAAAAAAATGTTAAGTTTTGCCCAGCTTTCACCATGTATGCTGCACCGTCAGTTACCATGTATAAAATTCTTTCTGGTGGTATTTGACTTGGCAAATATAATAAAATGAAAGGGTTTCATTGACGAAACGTGAACTTGTCAAATGGTAGGTTTTTTAAGTTGTTTTAACAGCAACTAAAAAGCTGGAAGAAGGATTTCGGTTCAAGACACCAACAATAAAATTCGCAAAACATATATATTCCTTCGGCATCGGTGGTTTCCTCAACACTAAACCAAATATAATTATTATTATTATATATAAATATATATATATATATATACACATGTTTTTATCAAACTGACACCCTGCACAATGAATGTATAATTGACACCCAATTTATACACTGTATATAAATTCTTGACAACCTGGCACTCGTATAAAAAATAGCAATATAGCACCCTTTCTATATACAGTTATTACATAAATAATCGTTCAAGTGGCACCTTCCAACGTTGCCACTCTATTGGGTGTCGAGTTACCATTTCTTATTAAAACATTGACTACCAATATCCAATAAGTGGGACGATGCAGTATTTCCATGTCTAGCTTTAGATGCATGAAATTTGACGGGGTCGAGGGGGGTTGTGTTTAATTTATTATTGAGAGCATATTTACGGGTCATCCAAACTCCATATTTTGACTCGCTCAGTATCCTGTTGTTTATAAGTAAAATATCAACCCTCTCGTACCACCTCCCGGGATAAACAAATTTTGAAGAATTAGTACCAATTTGTTAATATTTAGTGCGTGTTTTAATATTATAGATAATTTCCCTCATTTTTTATTAACCAATAAGTCTCTATTTCGAATTTATCCACCAATTAGGCTGGTATTATACTGGTAATACCCATAGGGAAATTACCGGTATAATCAACTCGTATTGGTTCAAATTTCGAAATAGAAGACATTCAATTGGTTGACAATGACATAAGTAAAAATGTCAGATGTCAAATTTATTTTATTCGCGAAATTCTCTGAACAAATACCCCTCGTTCAGGCATATATCCTTAAAATTTTTCCTTGCTGCCTTGCACGCGTGTTTGTTGCCCCTAAAAACTGCCCGCGCGCTACGCGCTTGGGCAGTTTTTGTTGCAACAAACACTTGTGCGACAGCGCGGAAAAATTATCAGTAATATGCCTGACACTTGGGATATTGTATATGAATATACCCGTAATGGTTACCTGCCATAATAAAAAAATTCTAAATATTTCAGTTAGAGATTTTGCTATTTTTGTATCACTGTATTAGAAAATGTATAATATAATCAAGTAGAAAACTTATACAGTTAGGAAAATGGATTATTATTTAATTATTATTAATTATTTATTGTTATGTAACTTGTACAGCAACTGGACATTTAATTAAACAATGTTAACTTAATATTATTTATTCTTATGTAACTTATAAAGCAACCAAACATTAATTAAACATTTGTTACCTAAACTTATTTATTATTATGTAACTAAACATTTATGTAACTAATTTTAGTAATTTTTCAATCGGTATTCATTAAAAATAAAAGTCTTTACTCGGACCCATCCAACATCTTTAAACTTTTGTTTATAAATTTCCAAAAAATGTTCAGTTTCCTTTTTCCTCAAGGCCCTTTTCTTTTTCACGTGCTCTTTAAAATAATTTAACATTATTTTCTTCTGTTGAGGATTCCACCTTTGTCTACCACCTGCAAATATAATAAATCAATATCATTTCAATCTGCCTAAGATTGACTTACTCTGTTTCTCTGATGAAGTTTTTGGACGACATTTTTTAGACGTTGTAGGAATATCTAAATCGCTTTCAGAATCTGGAAAAAAATTATTTTTTCCTTTAACAAAAAAAAATATAAATTTAGAACGTACGGTTATCAGAAATTGGACTACAGGTGATGTTATCGGTGACGTTATCATTGGCATTACTAGTGACATTATCAGTGATGTCATCAGTTTTGTTAGTTCCAGTTAAATCATCTACAGAAGCACCTATAAATAACAAGATGTTTTAGTATGGTTCGCTAATACTATTCAATTACCTGGAGTGTTACGATACCTTTATGATTTCTTCGACAAGTTTCTAAATCATCTTCCTCTAGAGCTGGGTCTTCTTCAACATGCTCCATATCGATGTCTATTTCTTCTAAAGACTTGTTTTTAAATTGGGCAACGTTCCCCTTTTCCATTAGTTGAAGAAGTTTAGAGACTTTAGCCACTTGATAAATATCTTGCGGTAATCTACAATTCATTTTCAGCAGTACAAAAGGTATGGTCAAATGTGAAAATATATAGGTACCTACTTGTAAAAATTTTCATGGGTTTTTGTAGTGTGCCCCATAAACTTGGCCAGTTGGTCTATCTCATTATTTTTTAAGCTAAGTACTTGGGTTACTGTAGCAATGTGCTTTCTTAAACGACATGAAGTAAGAAGCTCCGGGTGTTTCGCTCCACATTGTTTCGCGTATTTTCTGATAACCGTGCATCCATCTATCCATCTTGTTGAGTTAGGGTAGGTAAAAAAATACGTATTATTAGTAGAAAACCATGTTGTGTTTGTTCTGAGACTGTGAACCTTCGTAAAGTACTTTTGAATATTTTTTGGAATAAGAATAGTTACGGCTCTACTGCCTTTACCAATTGCTACAATCCTTTTGTAATTTTGGGTTAAAACTTTTTCATTTTCTGAAAGGGATGTAGCCATTTCAGTTTGAACTGTTCCATTTTCAGATCTATTGATTTGTTCGCTATAGGCATTCAAATCTAAATACTGAATATCCCCGACTCTTTTTCTATTATGTAATATCGTTAAAACAAGAGTAGTTTCAACTAGAATTTTGTATGGATTTATCGACTTAGATGTGTTTAATTTCTCATATGATTCTTCTGCGCTTTGTTCAACGAACTTTTTCAGTTTAATGATATCTTCAGTTACTGGAAGTAGCTTTGGTTTTATTGCTGTCTTTTCATTCAAATCTTTCAAAGCTAAGCTTCCCAACTCTGTAGTCCATTGGGATTCCACGATTTTTTTAAATCTATCTAAATCTGTCAAACACTTCTCAATATTCGACATAGGTAAAGGTATTTTTTTCCTTAGGATTAATTTCTCTGCTAAGTTCGATAATTTTTTCAATGTCGTTCCAAAATGTAATGCTAACGATGCTGCTCCAAAGGTTCTTTCTTTTGCATTATATCTAGACATACGTTTTGTAGCTTCAATTGCATCGTCGAAATTTTGCGGTTTTAAAGTGGAAAGTATATCACTAAAAGAACCAAGTCGTCTCATTTCAAGTAAAAATTTGCTGCATTCGCGTAATTTATTTGATATGTGATACAGACTACGTTTATTCTTAGTTTTCTTGAGCAAGTCTTCCCCCCATAGTATAATGAGAACATCATTAAGTGCTGTTGAAGTAATATTATCGGCTTGCATTTTGCTGAATATTTCCTTTTTAACTGCCAGTTTATTCAGAATCTGGCCATATTTTTTGTGACATGCTGAGTAGATTAGAGACGCAGCTAATGGGCGGGTGTGATTAGTTTTATCAGATTCTAACTCTTTTGCGAAACATTTGTTTATGTGCCGGCTGAGACAAAGACGTTTATAATAACCTTTGCAATGTATGCATATAGCATAATTGCTTTCCTTTATTTCTTGAAGTTTTAACTGTTTTTTAGGTATTATATGGCCCCGAATGGCAGATTCCAAATTTCCTTGATTTCGAAGTAATAAGAGTAACTTCTTCCTTTCTATGCTTTTCGCTTTAAGGGAAAATATTTCTTTGACCTCTCTCTCTTCGTAATGTTTTCTTTCTATATGTCTTGCAAAATGCTTTGAAATGATTTCGCTATCGCAAAACTTGCATGTGGTTTTTTTATATTTATTGTTTATTAATAGAGGAGATTGGAAGACATCTGGCTTCTAGAAAACATTGTTTTAAAAACTACAGGGTGTAGAAAAATTTTAGCGGGTGATAAAGTAGACCGAAATAAACATTCTCTGTTTAATAAATGCTTCGTTTACCGAGTAAATCTCAAAGTAGGGTCCTACAGTTTTTCACAATATTTTTTATTTGAACATTTTGCATTTTAATATCACACATTTGGGGAGACAACATTGACGTGTTCTCTAATGAATTTTAGATAGTAGAAAATGTTTTAAAAATTATTTGTTAATAAGCTCTTTACGTATATGATAAAATACAGGATGTTACATTTAAAAAACCAAAGTTAATGTCATTTTCGAAAGTACTACGTGGGTTCGATGCAAAATGTGGTGTTAAGCTAGTGTTCTAAATTTAAAAATGTTGCGTTTTTTCTTTGGACCGCACTGTCTAGGTATTATTGTTTTTACTCTTTTCAAAAAAAAAACAAAACGCGTTTGAGTAAGCAGATCATATAATATAGCACTTTGGTACACTTTTTTTACTTGTCACCCGATTTTATTGAATTTTTGCATACATTACTCAGACGGCAGAAGTCATGTTTTGAAGTAGGTATTTGCAATTTTTGGTTTCGACGAAAATAACTTAAACTTTCCTGTTTTAAACGGAATATCCAGTATATTATTTTCACACATGTGACTCGGGAAATATTGCTGCGTAAAATAATGTAGAAATATTGCAGTATTGAAAATAAAAATTTTTAATTTCCAAAATATATATTATTATATATATAATTTAGAATGCCATAACTTATTATTGAATTTTACACATAATGCCACCTACTGTTACCCGGTTTAAAATAACATGTGAGTTGTACGGTATTAACAACAAAAATAAGATAAAAACTACCTTATTGTCCTTGGCTTTATTGCATGAAGAGTTGGTTCCATTTGGGTCAATCGTAGCATCGTTTTGACAGAGGCTTTCCTTTAATTTTTGGACGACATTACCACCAATAAAATTATTATCCTATAAAAAGAAAATAAGAAACTTCAGTTTTTTAAATTTTTAATACGTACCTTGAAATTATTCTGAAACTCAAAATTTATGGTACCGTAAGCTGTGTTGTTCTCATTTCCCGAATTAGCTGCATGTTCTAGGGCTCCATTTAGATCATCAGTCTAGAAATTTTTTAATTACTAAATCCATTACACGGAATTTAAAACCATATTTTCAGAGTATTTGATCCAGTTAAACTAAACTTACAGAAATTATAATTGGATTTTGCATCTGAATTTCTTCACTAAAAGAAAATAAATATATTATACTAAGTAACTCAACAAGAACGTATCGGGCGATATTATCATTATAAACGTTAGAAAATTCAGAGAAAACTTTACCTCATCTGATGATGAAGGAATATAAGATTTGTCACTGCCACTATCGCAGTAAATAGAAGGCTCTTCAGTTTCGTCATCACTTTCCTGCTCATTGTAGGGATTAGCTAAAAATTTAAATTAATGTAAGGAATAGGAATCTGCAGGATGTAAAATGATTTATAGAAATTGTACTTTACTTCACTTGTTTTAGAAATTATTTTTCTAACATGAACTAGCGTAATTATTGATTAGTTGACTTGTTTGTAAAGTTTAAATGTTAAACATTATTTATTCTTGTTCTATCTAATACGAAAATTGTGAAATAGATTTAAAACCGTTTCACCCTTACATTTAACAATTTTATAATCTTTTCCAAGAATTAGAATCGTTTATCAGTGTAGAAACACTGCATAATGGTTAGAGTGAAGACAGTAATTAATTACACTATTTTCGGATCAATTTATTAAACTAAGAATAAATAGTTTTTTTACTATCTTAATTTCTAATTTCAAACTTACCATTTGCAGCTAATTTCAATATTTTCCTTGTTCTATCATTCATTGTTGCACTTACACATTGAACTTTTAAACTGACGATAACTCGCGAATATTGAAATTAAGCGCATTCCTGTTCTCGCGGCGTTGCCGAATTACTGTTATTAACCGGGTGCCAGTAGATCGGGAAAGTACCGGTGAGTCACATTGTCACGATTTTGTGTTGTATAATTACCTCTAGAATATACGTATAAACGCGAGCGCCACCTGGAGGGAATACTATTGTACTAGCCCTGAATATGCGTGTATAAAATATGTAAATCAAGCACCCACACAAAAAAATGTCTAAATAATACTGGTGCTGTCATCTCGTTAGAAATGGCATTTACAGGCAAAATCAAAGTGACACCCAATGCCGGGTGTCAGTTTGTAAAACTGGGGGTCACATTTGCAATGATTATACAATTTGGGTGCCAAAAAGACAAAATATATATATATATATATATATATATATTTAACGAGCATATAGAACGATCAACAAGTCGACAGTCTAAAATAACATTGTTTTGTTTATTTATAATAGTTATTGTCGTGCCAAAAATCAACAACGCTCTTATTATATTGCAGTGGAAGTGTTGTTTTATAATAGCTTAACAAATATTAGTATTCCATGTTTCCTTGAATAATTGTCAATTTATTAAAATATATGTCAACAACAGACAAACATTCAACTTATAATACAAACAAACATAATAATTAATTGCATGCGTCAATTAAAGAAAAGATCACAAGAAACAATCTAATTTCTGTTAGAGCAGCTAAAGGTAACGCTTTAGTTATTTTACATAAGATGATTACATACACAACTTTATAATAATAATAACTGTCTGATTACCTTAACATATTATGAAAAAATAAAAATAATACATCCAAATCCACAACCACCACAACAATACGGTTTCATAAAAATACATAAGCCTCAAATGCCTATTGGACCGGTAGTCTCATACATAAACGCACCAACCACATGTTAGTAAAAACATTAAATAAAATAGCTACTAGTTTAGAATATACACCAAAATATACAGTCCAAAATTCTTCCGAATTAATAAATAAGTTGCCCTGTTTAAGCTTACCATCACACAGCAAACTAGTTAGTTTCGATGTCACCAATATGTTTCCTCAAATACCTCCACAAGAGTGTATTCCTTTGTTAAATCATATTTTTATTAACACATTTTAAAAATGTTAAATTAACAGAACGAAATGAGTTGATTCAATTATTCAAACTTTGCATTAATCAAAGTTATCTTCAGAAAGACGGGTTACCAATGGGAAGTCCAATTTCCCCACTTTTAGGTAATGTATTTATAGATCATTTAGAAGATCGCATTTTTGAATGAAGTCAATCTTGGAAAATTTTATTTTGGTTCTGTTGCGTTGCGTTTAGCATGATTTAATAGTTCCTTTGAGTTTATTGGTGATTTGTTAACGTTTATTAATACTCTACACTCTACATACCGTGTAAACTAAGCGTTTGCAGGCAAATGTTTATATGAGCTTTTTTGATTATCTTGTTGTGTTGAATCTATTCTGCGAATTTAATCTCCATAATACGATGTTTCCAAATTTTCGGCAATTCGATTTTTCATAAAAATTGAATTAACTGGAAAACCGATGAGTTTCTCTACTTTAAACAGGAGTACTTTTTTGGATATTTTAGCAGATAATAAAAGTGTTTTGTCAAAAATAAGAAAAGCAGTATAATTTAGAAAACAAGGTAGAAAAGATCATCGCATTTGGACGCAATCTGCAACCTCAGCGAGTAACGTACGCACATAAAATTTCAAAACATTCGTATAACTATTACCATAATTCTATGCAGAAAAGTGATCATATAAGTCTCACTTTAGAAGGCTATAACTCCGCAACCGTACACATTTGTATAAGGCAATTTTGCGTATATTCTATCCTTTTGATGTGGACAATCACTGCTTAAAATATTTGCATAACTATTAAAGTCACCCTGTATAATCGAAAATATAATTGTGTTGTAAGTTATATAAAAGTTAATTTTTATTTAATAAAAATAGAAATGTGTCACATATTAAAATATTATCAATTGATATCGGATCAAAAAATCCCAGTATAGCGATTATTAGTTTTAATAAATTAGAAAATATAGTAGAATATGTCATCATCATCATCATTATCGTGATACTCGTTTGTACCGCTTGCGCAGTGTCGAGGCGGTTTGGGGCAAGTTTAAGCTAGTTTGTGCTATGCACAACAGGGCCCGACTCTGCGGGTTACCGTGTTGGTGCGAAACCGTGCTTGTCTTGCCTATTGTGTGTGAATGTTTTTGTTTATGGTCTTTTTACTCCTCTAATGCGACCATAGTTCGAGGAGTGCCATTAATTTGATCTCCAATAACAAATGGAGACAGGGATCTAGTATCGATCACCCAGGGAATTAGAAAAATTTCTGACCCTGGAGAGAAGCGGGAAGCGTTTGCACTGTTACATTCAAAGTTTGGCTCCTCTACCACTGAGCCATTCCCGCCTCTAGAATATGTAAAATTATTAAAACCGAAAACTGGAATAATTTACTTAAAGCTAAAGAATGCTTAAATCATATTTTAGAATATAATAACTTTTAATAAAGATAAATGTATAATTGATAGACAGCATAGAGATGCAAAACATAAATCATATATGAATTATATACAAGGATATATGGAAGGTAACGGATTTGTAACTCGATTGAAATTTCGTTTATTTTCAACCTTCACCGTCACTTCAACCTCTTAGGGCTGGTGAGCTTCACCCCTAATATTTTAAATAGAAAAGGGGATCGCGTGATACACCGTTTTAAAGGGAATAAAATGCTCATTTTAACACTTACTAATTTTTCAAATTCGAATCAGTAGTTTTCGAGAAAATACCTTTTAAAAATAGTAACCCTACCAAAAATCTATAATTCATGACTTTTCACTTTTACCATAATTTACACTAATAATGTTTTATTGTTTAAGAAATTTACCTTAACTTTCACTTTATTAAATGTTCGAAATGTTGACCTTCAGCATTCATACAGTAGTACAGGTTTTGTTGAAAACGATTTCGTACGTTCTGAAGCATTTCTGGGATAATTTCCCGACATTCGTTGTCGATCCGTTGACGCAAATCATTTAGCGATTCTGGCTGAGTACTATAAATTTTACTTTTTATGTGGCCCCACAGCAAGAAGTCTAAAGGGCTTAAATCTGGTTACCTCGCAGACCACTCCACTGCTCCTCTTCGGCCAATCCATCTACGAAGGTATGTTTCGTCCAGATACTGATGAACGGCAACCCACAGTGTGGAGGTGCTCCGTCTTGTTGAAATATCAACTCATTCACTTTGTAACGGTTATTTCCTTCCACAATTTCAGTTATTGCTGGATGAACATCATGTCGTATTAAATCCAAATACATTTCTCCTGTTAGATTTCCTGGTAGAAAAAAAGCACCAACAACTCAGTCGTCATAAATTCCAGCCTACACGTTGAATTTCTGAGGATTTTGAGTGTGCCCTTCATGTAATATGTGTGGGGGTTCATCGGTCCAATAGGGACAATTATGGCTATTAACAATCCCGTTCACAAAAAACGAACACTCATCCGAAAAACAAATGTTAAAAAGGAAATTCGGTTTATTAATAATCCGTTCACTCATACCCTCGAAAAAATCCAAACGTCTATCCAAGTCATCTTTGATTCTTGGACAAGGTGGATTTTATGGGTTTTTAAAATTTTTCGAATGCTAGCACGGGATATGCCAGCAATTGTTGTCACCTTACGGATACCTAAAATTGGATCGAGATGGACGTGACCCAAAAGTACAGCTTCCATAGCTTCATTTCCTACTACTTGACTTTCAGCTTCTACGATTCGCTTTCGATTTGCCACCGTTTCCGTTTCCCGAAACTTGGCTACTAGCTCAAGAACGTACTTTCGATTAACATGTTTATTAGGATTATGGTCATTAAATAACTCAGCTGTAATATTAGCGGATTTACCGTTTCCATAATAAAGTTTAAGTTAATAAAATAAATGGGTAGTTTTTTCGATAAGAGTGAAAAGTCATGAATTATTGGTTTTTGGCGAGTTACTGTCTTTAAAAGGCATTTTCTCGAAAATTACTGATGCGAATGTGAAAAACTAAGAAGTATTAAAACGATAATTTAATGCGCTTTAAAATGATGTATCACTCAACCTCTTTTCCCATTTAAAATTGTAGGGATGAAGCTCACCATCACTAGGAGGTTGAAGTGACAAGTTTGAAAATAAACGCAGAAAGTTTCCCCCTCAAAACAAAAATTGACGGGTCCAAGCGGTTTTTTAAAAAATGCCGACAAATATGAAAAATCGGGTCTGTATCGTTTTCAACATTTCAATATTGGACATGGTATTACAGAAGATATATTATTTTGTAGTCCATTAGAGGTCGCTACCACCGGAAAATGTGTATTCGACATTTTCATGCAAAGTACTAACAAGTACGAGATTAACGGGGCAAAATGGCCTGCTATATGCAGCGATGGCGCACAGGCTACAACAGGACATCGATCTGGTCTTATTGTCAGATTAAAAGAGATACCTAATGCCAAATGCTACATGGTTACACTGTGTTTTACATCCATAAGCTCCTGTATCAAAATCTTTACCTTCTGAAACGAATTGTGTTCTGAAAAATACCATTAAAGTGGTAAATTTCATCAAGGGAAAGCATTCCAGGGGTCTTTATACGCAAATCTTTTTTATCACACGGAAGTAAGATGACTTTCGATGGGCAACATCTTGAAAAGTGTTTTCCAGTTGATAGCGGAGTTTTTGATGTACTCGCAAGATGAGAAACCGAAATACGAGAACAAATTTTCCAATTCCCTTTGGCTACTTAGGCTGGCTTTCCTTGCTGATATTTTCGAGCACTTAAACACTCTGAATATTAGCTTGTAAGGCCGAGATATTAACATAATAACAACCACGGATAAATTTAACGAATTTATAAAGAAACTTGATTTCTGATCAATTTCAATTGAAAAAAACAAATTTGATTCATTTCAGGGCGTTCAAGAACTCATGGTAGACTTAGTTAAAGATGATAATATGATAAATGCTGAGCATGTGTTTGCATGTAATACAGCAGCCCATTGGCTAGTTTTCCAAAGAAATTCAAAACAGTTATGACAATCACAGGTGTATACTGAATCTGAATCTGAATTTCGACAAACATGTAAGAAAAACTTGTTGAAATATCATGTGATGGAATGTTGAAACTAGACTTCTTTTCCCAAAGCGTAGATCAATTTTGCACCGAAAGAATGCAACGGTACCCCGAGTTTACGAACAAAGTAATATAGAGCTTAGTACCATTTGCTACATCATATTTGTGCGAATTAAGTTTCTCGTTTATGACTGCCATCAATACAAAAGTATGAAATCGCCTCGAACTGAAAAATGATGTTATTGTGTATGCAGCGAATACGTACAGAGCCCAGATTTGATAACTTATTTCTGAAAAACAGGCACATACAGTGCATTAATGTTTTTACTTTGCAACTTGTCTTTAAGTAAGCTTAACGCTCGCTTTGCAGCATTTTCTAATCTCTAAGTAAATTATTTTACTGGTATGTACTAATAATTGCCAGTTGCAAAAACTTAAAATCACATAAATACAAAATTTGTATTTATATTTACATTACTTAAAACTCAAACGAATACATGACTCTGCGACTGATTTATAATATTTTAAACTTTAATTATACGTTTGCGCCTAAACTTCCTTGCATGCAATCGAATCTGCGTTCAAACGGGCCTGCTCCAAACCAGCAATGTGCCGAAAAGAATTCTGTGCTAACTTTGACTGCGTCGAAACGGGTCTTCGCCAAACTGGCTGCCCCAAATGGACCGCGGCAAAATTTACGGTTCTGCATAATAATTAATGCTGGGGAATCGAACCTAAGCCACAATTGATGTTTTGCCCACAAAACGAGCGCTCTGCTAATTAAACTATCATCAAACCCCACACATAATTTATAAAGAATCCATCCAAGTTTGTCGAGCAATTTAAATGTTTGGTATCATTAGCTAATTCCAAATTTTTGCTGGAAAAATTGTGTATATTAAGTTATACACTAATAAACATTATCTTGGGTTCTATGACTTGGGAGCAGGGGTCATCGACCTTTTAATAACTACCGCCCACTTTTGTATCTTTATTGGTGGTAACATTTCCTTACCGCCTAGCGGTGTCGCAGTAAATAAGTTAAGCTCAAGTTTAAAGAAATTTTTAGAGGGGAGGCTTTGTTAAAAATATATACCAAAATTTATCTTTTTATTTATACTTTATGTATGTTTATACATCATAATCATCATCATCATCATCTGACATGGAGCCGACTCGATGGTCAATCCTGGATTACGCCAGGCCCACCCCATGCCAGTAAGGTGGGTAGGAATTTACGGGATAGGGTGTGATCGGGTGGGGCATTGCACAACGTTAGCATGTCTGCAATGCATACCGCAAGACACCGCTGCTGCAACACCAGGTAGTTAGTAAGCTACGCATCAATGGGGTTTTTGAGTATGTAACCGAGATCGTTATGCGATTATGCATTTGATCCTAATAATTTTGGTATCAAAGTTTCACATTGTTCTTATTTCACATCTATCTATTGTTCTAAGGTAACTGATTGCACATCTCTTAGTTTCCTAATAACTAATAACCTACTTAATATTTACTCCCAAACTTATTTAAACTGTCCGTTATGCGATTATGCATTTGACCCTAATAATCTTTGGTAGCAAAGTTTTACATTGTTCTTATTTCACGTCTATCTGGTGTTCTAAGGTTACTGATTGCACATCTCTTAGGTTCCTAATAACTAACAACCTACTTAATATTTACTGCCAAATTTATTTAAATTGTCCGTTATGCGAGTATGCTTTTGAGCCCAATAACTTTGGTATCCAAGCTTCACACTGTTCCCATTTCACATCTATCCACTGTTCCAAGGCTACCGATTGCACATCTCCCAGTTTCCCATTAACCAACAACCCACCCAGTATCCACTCCCAAACGTAATCAAACCGTCCGCTATGCGACCACGCACCTGACCCCAATAAACCCCGGTATCAAAGTTTCACACTGTTCGCATCTCCCATCCATCCATCCATCCATTGTTCAAGGCAATAGAGTGCTCCCATCTTAGTCTCCCAATGACCTATCAACCACCCAACACTCGCCGCACTGACCACCACTGCTTCGCCACCCAGTTGGAAGTTCGACTCTGGATGTACCCCCTCCGCATCCCTAACCTTCCCCCCTGCAGCTGACAGCCAGATATCCATCGCCCTCCCCCCCTTCGGCACTTGTTTCGCTTCGTCTCCTTTGTGATGTTTTCCCTTTCCTCTCCCTATCACTGCCTCCTCCTCCTCGCCATCCTGCCCCTCCCCAGTGGACTCTTGATCGGGTTCTTCATAAGTACGCAGACTCTTCCCACCTCTCCCCTGATATCCTCCCCTCCCCGCGCCGAGTCTTCCCATGCCTCCCCAGGCATGCCGGCGCTTTGTATATCCCTCTCCAATGATGCTCCCCTGCTCGCATGGCACAAACTTGGTGTAGAGGACGGTTGACCGGTCTTCCCAGAATATACGCCCAGCATTCACCTCTTGATGTAGTGAGCCGCGCAATACAGCAAACATACATCCGACCCCCATCACATAAAAATTCAATACAATTCATAGCGCCAAAAATTATTTACGTTTATCAAATATATATCCGACGCCCAGCACATCGAAACTTAATACAGATCCCAGCACCAGTTGTACCTGCAAAATGCTTATACCTAAAAATATTTTGTACTAATAAAATTCTTATTGTTAAACTAAAATGGAAGTTTTGCAGGCCTTTTACTGTCACGTCAAAACAGTATTCAAGTTGATGTGAATTTTTATGCCCCCCTCCCAAGAATTTCAGTCTCTATCTAGGACGGCTTGCATGCCGGCCCTTTCGTTGCTATATCCGTCTCTGAAAGGTCTCCACCTGCTTCCCACCCCCGTCGCTCCCACCCCAAATGCGCCCCCAGATGCCCACTCGCTCGTACAATCCTACATTCCCTTGTTTCAGTATCCCCCGTTGTAATTTCTATTTTTAAGTGAATTTAATTTTTATTTTTTTTTTGTTTTTGTAATTGTGTTAAGCTACGGTAGTACAAAAAACCACAAAAAGGCCACTCAGGCCCCCAATCACTTAGCTCGTACTGCCTGTTGTTTCCCTGTCCATCGCCAATCTGTCACTCTTGAGATGTCGTCAGACAGAGCCGGTGGCAGTCCTCCCAGATTCAAACACACACACACTTTATCTTTATAGTTTGATATAGTCTGCAACCAAAACACTTTTTTAAAGTCTCACTGATTGTGAGCCATCATGTCCGAGAGCGTTCAAAACACGTCCGTTCGTGAGGCCGTCGCCCACTCCACTCCAGTTATTATTACCCTAGTTTATCTTTTATTATTAAAACTATCTATCCGTGAATTCGTTAATTTAACTAGCAAATATAAATTTGAATTTAACTTTTTGAGAACTACTGTTAAATTTGGACTACTGATGAAAGCCGAGGGTAAAACCGTGGCTATGTAATAAAATCCTCTAACAGAGACGCAAAATGCCTGCGACCGCATGTCTTCTAATTTATGACACCCCTAATAAACTATTTTATTATTTCCAACACAGAACAAAGTTTCTATACGAAGCTAACGTTTGATTTTAAGAGACCAACCCATGCTTGCGAGCTAATAATCAAGCCTAAATGAATCTATACTTTATGTATGTTTATACATAAATAAACTTAATTAATTTCTGCACATCAATTTCCAACAAAAGACTAAATGTAAACAAAAAAATGTTTTAAGCGGTCGCCGTGCGTTGTTGGAGCCCCCGTTGACTGCGTGGAACTACGTATCCCAACCAATATTTCTAACATACTCTGTTACCACAGGAAATTATATTAAATTTAACGTGATGGATAACATACAAGTCAAAATTTGTAACTATGTATCTTCTGCTAACGTACAACGTTAGCCTGTACGTTAGAAATTGTACTTAACAGAGTAACCTCGTGCATAATCGTGTTTATGGGACAGCAAGATATGTACTACAGAAAGTTGGTAAAGGATAGATGCGTTAATTGTTTTGCACGGTTCTATATGTATACCGTCAGTTTCTTTTCGCGATCGCGTTGTGGTTGTGTTAGATCTAGTGTTGGAACGATATTGATTTGTTTATTATTAATGCAAAAAGGTTAAAAAAACTACTGCAGCACAATATGAGGAGCTTCTACAGTTCCTGGAGGCGAACAAAATAATTATTCACGGTAAAACCAAACCACAGGAAGTAGCCATGGTAAAAAATCTATGGCAAGAGTGTGCAGACCACGTCAATTCTTTAGGGCTGGGTCCTACCAAATCAGTGGAAAAAAGTAAGAACCTAATTTTGGTTGTTTGCTTAGATACCTATTCCATGAGTTTTATAAATT
>JABXWE010011130.1:0-11960 GCA_014611495.1 Limonius californicus | reverse complement strand
CAGTGATAGTGAATGGAAGACTTTTGATTATAAATTACTCTTTGCCTGGAAATACACCTGCCAATTTACCATCAGAATATGCTTATACCGCAGGAAAGGTACCGATAGAAAAAAGAAAATACAAGGTATTCGAAAATGCTTACCATTTGTTGAAAATTCTTATAAAAAGCAGTATGAAGAAATACTTAAGGGGCCTATTGTTGACCAGAAAACGGCCAGTGATAGTGAATAAAAGACATTCAATAAAAAATTACTCTTTATAATGTAAGCAGCAGCTTCTGACGTACCC
Source organism: Limonius californicus (assembly GCA_014611495.1). Lineage (NCBI taxonomy): Eukaryota > Metazoa > Arthropoda > Insecta > Coleoptera > Elateridae > Limonius > Limonius californicus. Next base: position 11,671 of record JABXWE010011130.1, on the reverse strand, counting down.
TTTTTTTTCGAATGAACAAGAAAGTGTTTTTATCAGTTCAGTCCATCTGAAGTAGATATTCATATAGTGCAGCAAATTCAAACTTAGGTCGTTATTAACCATGCTAAATAGTTTTTTTCAGTTTCTCACACATTTGATTCTCCTTACTTCAGTCCTTTCTGCATGGCGCGATTCAAATCGTTATTTAATTTATAATTATAAACCAGTTTATAGTTTTTGAAACGAATATAACATTATCAAGATAACAATAAGATTAAGTTTAGTTCGGCGTTGTAACTGCAACTAAACTTTTATCCAGCAGAGCCCTCTAGCTTTACAAATCTCAAGTAGGAAAGCTGCTCTGGAGGATGTTTCAGGAAGCACTAACGTCTGACAAGTTATTGATCCAGTCTCGATGTTCCCAGAATCCGGTCTTAAGCTAGGTACATGCACTAGCGATTTGCGTTTTGCGGAAAGCGATTTTTGTTCTGATTGGCTAAATTTGAATGCAGTTTAGGCGGCACCTTACTGCTTTAAGATTTTGCGATTTCCGCAAAACTTGAAATGGTTTCAATATTTAGCGGATTCCGCTGATAATATTTTGAACTGCGCATGCGTTTATGTGACGCGTTGCTTGGAACACGTTGTTAATATAACCTTCAAATAATACTTTACCCGCGTTATTAACGTTGAACGTGTTATTGGTTAAGTGATAATGTATAATTGTATATGATTTAATTAATTTATTGTATTTGTTTAAATAGGTAGCATTTCTTTAAATTTTATTAATTATTTTTGTTTATATACTTTATTTTGTTATTTGTATTTAATATTGCGTTTATGTTTGACTCAGTTTGACTGCATCATATACATTTATTGTTAAAACAGAGTAATTTTTTCTTTTGATAATTATTGTTTTTCATTTTGTCACATTTCAGTTATTTTCAGTAAAAAAAAATCAAAATATTAGTCTGCCGGTTTATTATTGCTGTTTAAAAACTTTTATTTTTAATATGTAACTGTATTTGTACCATAATACATTTTTCATTCAAATGCTAGATTCAAAATTATAATTATGAAGTTAAAAAATTACATCTGCGATATGGTTCGGTTGCGAATTGCGAACGTATCCGAGATTGTGCTGCCGAGATCTGAGATGCAAAAACAAACTGTGGTTATGCTACCCTGAACCTAATAGCACCTAATAGTTCTGTTCGAAGTTCCTGCGATTTGACTGATTTGAGTTAACACGAATTCACCGTTCACCGATAAAACCTGTGAAATCAGAAACTGCTACTGCGAAACGCAAGCGCAGAAATCCAAAAGCTGAATAAGTGATTTCTGTTCATTTGTTAACTGTTCTTTTCGGTTAGGCATCACACATAACAGTTGTGAAATTTCATTCACTGTGAAAAAAGAACAGGTTCTGATTTCACAGCCCAGGATAAAAGCCACGCTGCCACAGCCTTCCTCGTACGTTCCACATACAATGCAAGGATGATATTTTCCATTGTAAACACAATATAAACGCAATATAAAAACGACTATAAAACTAGGTTATGAGCTGAATGAATCTTCAAAACCTCTACCAACTTTACAAACACCCTATTCGTTCATGCAAAAGTTACTACTTTTTGCGGGTAAAATCGCTGCTGCATGAACTAACTGGTAAAGACATCGCAAAAATTTGCGGAAATCGCTTTCCGCAAAACGCAAATCGCTAGTGCATGTACCTACCTTAACACTAGTTAGCATGTGTGGGGTGATTGACCTACACAATATTAATAATTCTTTCACGTAAATCTTCCTGTGTTTCTAGGGGAGTTTCGTAAACATCGTTTTTTACTTACCCCACAAAAATAAATCAAGTCCGGGCTACGTGGATGCCAAGGATGAATTGCACCTCTTGCAATTAATCTATTACGGAAAGATTCATCTAGGTAGTTTCTTACAATCCTATGGGGGTGGGCAGGTGCTCCGTCATTTTGAAAACACATATGCTGTCTTACATAAAACGGAATGTCTTCTATAAATTAAGGCAAATCATGTTCTAAAAAATGTAAATACATTTTCCCATTTAAACTATACCCTCAAAGAAGTAGGGACCAACGATAAAGTTGTCAACGATCCCACAACACACATTTACAATAAACATTATCTGCTTGCTTGCTTTGAAAGAGCGAGATCTAGGACGCGGTGCTCCAAGCAAGCAAGCAAGCAAACATTATCTGAAAGCATGCTTGCTGAATCTAATGTGGGTTATCTTGTGATTAGAAATGGCAATTGTGTCTATTTACATATCCATTGTTACTAAGCGTACTTCGTCAAAAAATAGAATATTTCTTATAACAGCGGAACAGTAGTAACTTCGTTTCTTTTTTTGGCAAAAATTAACTCGACCTAGGTGATCATCTTCAGTAAGGGGTGCACTATAATGTGACGTGGTAAAGATGAAACCGGTTTGCCCTTAAAAATCTGAAATACTGAACTTTAGCTAAAACCTACAGTTCTTGCAACTGCACATTGGCTTATATTATGGGATTACTAATTACTTGTTCGATATCTACCGCTTCAGCTTCTACAGTTGTGACATGTCATTGTCTCACCTTTGGCTTGAAAAACTGTTCATATTGCCGCAAATTTCTTTCCAAACGCCTAAAGTCATGTGATGGAAGGAATATCTTTGTGCTTACCGTCGTACTGCTAAGTCCACCGCCCCTTTGCTTTCTCCAAAAATCAACATCATATCCGTTTTCTGGTTATTCAAATACATTGAAACTAATTGTTATTACCACAAGAATCTATGTAAATCAACAACTTTGTACAGCAGCTTCTGAAGTTTTGACAAAACAGTTGCCTGTACAAAGACTTAACGTAAAACAAATATATTGTTTTTAGCTAAAAACAAAAGTTAACTATGCATTTCATGGACCTGTCGTAGGTGTATCCTACCTACTTGTTACAAGATAAAATGATGACACTGTATTGTCGCAGGACCATCGTTAGCCTATTTCCGGGCTTATCCCCCCTCCCCCCCCCCATTACTTTAATAAATAGTGAATACCAGATACATTTGTAATTAACAGAAGTCCAACAGGTGAAGACATGTAGACTAAACTTTGATACTACTTCGCTACAGAAAAACTGTGCCCCAAAGCATTTTTTGCGACAATCCTGTAGTGGTATGTATACAGTGTGTCCCGGATTGAATAGGCTACGTTGGGTATCTTTCTTATTATTAAAGATAGAGATTTGTTTAAATGGGCAAAGTTGTGCACTTTCTAATGTTGATTCAGATTCAGCGGAGCAAATTTTAAAATTTAGAACACTTTAGAAATTATTCCCATTAAGCTCAAAATCGCTAATTTCTTTACAATCAAATATCTCCCTAATTATAAAAGATATGAGAAAATGATATCAAAATAAAATTGGAAATCGTAGTGTTTTCGAGATTTTGGTAGCAACGTTTTAATATTAAATGGACGCCATATTAGATTTTTACATGGTTATGTAAAAATTTGTTTACTCTTTTCAACGATGTATGACAACTTATATCTGAATAAAAAAATAGTAAAAATATTAAGTGTTTGAATTTTAAATCAAGTAAAGATGAAAATAAGTGCACGTTAAGTTTACTTTTAACACAAATGAAACAGGAGCAAAACATTGAAATACTTCTAAATATTAAAACTATAAAAATGCTCTAAGTGCATATTGGAAAATCGTCTACTTGGTCCTATAATATTTGATGGAAACTTAACTGCACAACGGTATTTGAAAATTCTTCAATTCCTCCTCGACAGAATTGTTAGATGATCTACCTTTGACACAAAATGTTCAAATATGATACAAACAAGATGGCGCTCCTGCACACAATGCCATAAATCCAAAATACAGAAATGTTATTAATTATTTAAATGATAATTTTATTATCATGGTAATAGCTACTATGAAATGGTACAAATTTTCAACTACTTAGGTTTCATAATTACAAACGCTGGTGGATATAAATTAAATGTAAGGAAACGCCTAGCAATCGCAAGAACGGCACAACTAATCTTATAAAAATCTGGAAAGATTTAGCCACAGTAAAACATAATAAATTATGACTAGTGCATTCTCTTAAATTTCCTATAATGGCATGAGATTTCTTTTTGCTTTCAAAGTACTTAAACGTGCATTTGTTTTCATGCTTACCTACTTGATTTAAAATTAAAATATTTAAAATCTTCAATAAGTTTTTATTCAAATATAAGTTGTGGTACATCGTTGAAAAGAGTAAAACAATTCTATTTACCCTTGTAAAAAGTGCAATATAGCGCCCATTTAATATTAGAAGTTGCTACCAATATCTCGGAAACTGCAATTTTGAATTTTATTTTGACATCATTTATAAGCGTAGGTACTTGGTTAAATAAGATAACTTTTACATTTTTTCATATCTTTTATAATTACGCAGGTATTTACCTGTAAAAATTTCGATTTTCAGTTTTATGGGAATAATTTCTAAACTGTCCAAAATTTTAAAATTAAAAGTGAGACTTTAACCTAGAAGTTTTAAGTTAGAAGACAAATATAAATAATTTCTTTTTCTCATAGCAAACTTTCGATTTTAAAGTCCAACTTTAATCGTTTTGGATGGTTTTCTTTAATTCTTTAAAAACAAACGGAAACCTTCATTTGAAAATTGCCTCTGAAGTTAGATGATTAAATTCCAAGAGACGTGCGTTGTACATTTCTGTTATAATTTTCGCTCATTCGAACCTATACGAACAATATGATACTTAGGGGGTAATAAAGTGACTTAAAATAAGCTAAAATTAGCATTTCCTGTAGTCACATAGCTACGTTAATAGGTGACTTTTTCGCTTGAGGTTTTTTTAGCTATGAGACAACATATACAAATCATCAACTTCTTCTCATTTCCTCCTTATGTCCCTTCGGAGCGTCGGAGCCAACAAATCATAAGAACGATAATATAAAACCGCCAAAGGTAGTACGAAAATACAGTAAAATGAATCTACATTTATGATATACGTATACCTTATAGTCCTAATATAGTAAAATATTTTCATCATATTACAAACTACCATCTTTTCAGAACCCAATGGACACGACCTCAATATCAAGTTTATCTTTTTTTTACAATCAGAACATTGACAAGTTTGTTACCAATTTATTTTGACGTACCTATATTAAATGTATTGTCTGCAGGTCGCTTTCTAGTGTTCAGGTAGACTGCACTAAGCATCGGGACAGATGGGAAAGCGAATACCTATAATGGTTTGTCGATGTAAGAAGTCATATTTAATTTTTAAATTATCGCTTTAGGATCCCCTTGTTACAAAAATAAAATATATTATTTAATTAGTTTTTATACCTATCACAGTTTCCTCTTATAATGCAGTATTCTTTCTCTCAAAAAAGAACCGACACAAATTTATTTTTCTTTAAATTACATATAAAAAAAAATAACTACCTACTAATATTAAAATGGGAATCCCAGTTCCTCTATAAAGAGCCGATCAACAGTAAATAAGAACAAGAAAGTGGTTAGCTGGCAATACAATTGGGGAAGGATATTATGGTATGAGGGGGCTGAAGTAAGGGTAGTTCACTTCTTAGAAGAAAACATAAACAGTAAACAAACGTGCAGCGTCTACTGCCTGCTTTGAAAAAAATTGCTAATATAAAGTGGGTGGCAAAAATAATTTTAGTGCATATTCTCAATGCGGAGGAAGTATTTTATGCAGAATAGTAATGCAAGGATTCCGGTGCCAAGTAGGTGAATATTCTCAGATTAGGCCGCATTCATGTCTCATGTCATCTTGCCCACCGAATACAATAAGTATGTATGGAGGTCTAGCAAAAAACAACTCTAAACAGGTGGTAAGTTTGTGGACCCCAGCACCACAAAAAGGAGCCAATCAGCAGTTATCAAAAATAGAAGTAAACAGTGGTCAATAGGGTGATACGTTTGTGGACGGATACATATGTATGGAAGGAGTACTCAAGAACAACTAGGCACAAACATAAAATTTAACCGACAGTGTTAAAATCAGAGAACATACAGTCAAAATGAAAATATACAAGTATAAATAGTTGTCAGTAGGAGGTATGATTGGAGAGAGATAAGTAGATATATGCATAAAAGTAGTAGTAGAAAACTACAAATATAAAGTTTGTGACTGCCAACTCCTCTACCAAAAAGGAGCTGATCTGCAGTTTAAAAAAATGTAGGTATAGAGTTGTCAATAGGGTGATACGATTGGGGAGAGAAAAACAACTGCAAATATGAAATTTGCGATCCCTAAAGACTCTACTAGAAGCTGGTAGGCAGTGTTTAAAAAAATACTAGTAGGTATACGGTTGCCAATAAAAGATACGATTGAGAAGAGATATTTGTAAGTTATGAGGGTTCTGGGTTTTCTTTACTAGATCCACAGGTAACGTGAATAGAGAAATACAAATATAAAGCACGTCACGCGATAGTGCAATTTGGGAGGGTGGAATTATGTAGAATGGGTATCAGAACATAACTGCAACTCTATTAGAATAGGTTTATGGAGCAGTGTTTAGTAAAAACATCAAGTATCATGCAACTTAAAGGGGGATGAAATAAGGAAAGAATACGTTTTTATGAGAGTACCATAAGACAAATAGAATTATGAAGCTTGAGTTTCCTACCAGCAGCTTTTCAAAACTACAATGACTATTATGGTAGTACCGGCGATAGTTAGATATGTATGGCACCGATTTCAGAAGGCCACTACTGACATACAGTTTTAACTTTATAATTTAATAAGGGACCAATAGGCACTTTTTCCCTGATCAATATTATACACTGCATCTATTTTATCATTTAGTTGTTTGATCCATATTTACTAATGATTGGTTTTAACATAATAACACTGTGGCAGTAGCTTCGTTTAAAATGAAACACAATATGAAAATTCGTTAAAGGACAGTTACTAATTTTAAAATACCTAATTAAAAACACTGTCAAGGTTCTGGTAATATTATTGGATATATTTGCGTTGGAAGAAGAAATCAACATAACACAAATATTATTTGAAGTTTCAGAAGTTCTATAATTATCAGATTATAGATTGGTATATTACTTCACATTATCTTAAATGAGAGGCCTGATTGTTATGAATACTTAATTAGCATACAGAAGCGAGTGAACCTTTAAATCTACAGTGGAAATGAGTGTATCTAAAAGTTGCATAACAAAGTGATATGAAATAAAATCAATTTCAAATTTTTCAGTAATGTTGCGGATGTTTCTGGCTGCTTATCCTCTCAATAAACTGTATTAAAATTATTGAAACCTACTTCCGAAATTTATCCTAATCTGAAAAATTTTTGTGAACATAAAAATTGCATTACCAAATTACTAAACCGATAGATTCCAAATGTCAATAAAATTGGCCACAAGTAACTATTTTTATTAATAAATGAATTCTTTCGCACATTTGTAGATTTCTTATACTATTTATACTTATCACAATATTAAAATATTTGCTTATTAACTGCTCCAGTTATTAGCTGTTTTAGACAAATATCACACATTAAAGTAAGCATAAAATGTGCAAATACATGAACAAATTATCTGCTTTATGAATTAATAGTAATTTATACCAGCATTTTTCTATTATAAACGTTGCATAAATATGTACTGAAACCCATGAAATTTACCAGTAGACAGTCATAAAATCCAGTTTTTAGCTACTTACTGTTCTAAGTAAACAAGAATTTATGTACCAATATTGAAGTCAGTCTAATGCAGAGGAAGCTTGCGTGTACTTAATACAAACAGCAAAGTAACATTATTAGATGAAGTATACCTGTCTTTCATATGTATAATGCAGGAAGCAACAATAAAACCTTTTGCCCTTACTATTTGGCATAAAACTGTAAACCGTCGGTTATTATCAACACTTACTGGGATTGTAATTATTCTCAGAACAACTAATTTATTTTTAAGCCTAAACGATTGCAGTAGTTGGTGTTGATAAGTAACATCTTGTACAGAGTATGTGAGTTACCTCTCGAAAACTACCGAATATATTAGTGGCTGATCAATAGAAGATGGGTCACTTTAATGGCAACTTTAGGCTGATTATTGGAACACTTTATAGACCACATGTTTTCAAACTATATTCAAGCATAAGGCAGCTGCAAATTGGGAATTAATATTAAACAGCACATTATTGTAACAACTTATTTGTAATCAAATTGCAAACTACAAGACTTGACAGAACTAAGAGCCATTACTCTAGTATTCCAGAATACTCATGCACAAAGTAAGACCAAAACCCTGATACCTAATTACAAATTATTTCTTATTAAAAGAAAATAAAACAACAAATTACAGTATTTTCCTTTTTTTTTATTTATTCAACGTATTTATAAAAATACATCTAGTCATTTTACGCATCAGCAATAGTAACTTCTACTTCTACTCCGGGTTCAATTGAAATTGAGGTAATCTGTTTAACAATTTCAGAAGGTGAATGAAGATCGATAACCCTCTTATGGATTCTCATTTGAAAACGGTCCCAGGTTTTCGAACCTTCACCACAGGGAGTTTTGCGGGTAGTAATGCGCAACACCTTTGTTGGCATTCGAACAGGTCCCTTTACTCGCAGCTTCTGCTTCTTTGCTCCTGAAATAAGGTCGGTGCAAACCTTCTCCAAGGAGCGAACATTGCGTGAGGTTAAGGTTATGCGAATACGGTGAATCGGCGCCGCCTCTTGTCCGGGCTTTTCTGGGTTATCTTTTAAAGATGCCTAGAAATATAATTACAGCGTTATTTCCTTTATTACCGCATTTAATATTCGGAACATTTATGGTTTTAACCACACATTTACTGGCAACACGTGTTTTGCAAACCATAATTTACTTTTTTCTCGAAGTTCAATATCTTCATATATAAATACGTGCGCTTTTTAAGTCTTTAAGTAATTGACGTTTGGCTTACCATGATTTCCAGCCGAGATAATCAGTTTCCCTAAAAATCACACTAAAATAACGAAACTGACCAGCGCTGAGCCAGATCTACATACAACAAGACAGAGATAAAAGAAAGTCAAGTAATCCTTCTACTGCGTACAGCGCTTGATGTTAGCACATTGTACTAACCATCAGTTTGGCGGTAAATATGATTTTTTATAATACGAACTTTATACACTAACTTATTCTAAATTGCCGTTATTTACACGATAGATATATCATGCCAAATGAAGACTTTTACTTAATAAATAATAATCCGTAATCTCACCATCTCTCAAATATAGGGTGTTATTTTTTGTATACGATTATTTATTTATTTTTCACAGTTACGAAAGGACACTAGATATAGCAATGCGCCAACTATGAAACTGCCACCTTGTGTACATTTAACGAAGTAATATGATCGGGAGGCAAATGGCAAATGGTAAATTTCCTATTAACGGAAGAACCAAAAGTAAAAATTACTGTTGTATTCCACAGTGTGGTAGTTATTGCAGCACTGAAATTTCCATGCACCGTTTTCCTAAAAATAAAAAATTATTGCAAACTTCGAAAATAGCTATAAGAACCGATAAAGTTATCACAATGAACATGTTGCTATCCAGTAACCATTTTGTAAAGGATGATTACATCTTATTTTCTAAGTACATATGTATATCTTTGGGACTGTATTTTATTTTTTAATATTGGGGTTTGTTTTGTGCGACTGATCATTAATTTTTCATTGCATTCAACGAAACATTGGCACTATCTTTTCTTCCACTTAAAATGACATGGTAGGTCTTTAGCATTTGTTCTCCCTATTTTATCGGTCGAATGATCTTAATATCAGACAACGAGAACAACCTACAACGTCTATTACAGGAATTCAATTTGGCTGCCAACGATTTTAACATGAATACCTATATCTATTGAAAAAACGAAGTGCCTCGCTATCTCAAAAGAATCCCTAAGATGCAAACTGGTAGCAGATAATAAGATAATTCAACAGATAAATAGCTTTAACTACCTAGGCATTAACATCTCAAGCTATGGAAACCTATGTGGTGAAGTAAGAACTCAAATCGACAAGGCCGCTAACATAGCTGGATGCCTGAAAGACACAATATGGCATAACAAATATTTGCATATAGATAGCAAGACCCGCATATACAAATCATGCATTAGACCTGTCATGGCATATGCGGCAGAAACACGCGCAGATACTACCAAAAGCAAGAAAATTTTAAGAACAGCTGAAATGAGAACACTTAGGGCTATTGCAGGAAAGACACTTAGAGTCAGAATTAGCAACGAAACAATCAGAAGAACATGTAAAATGGAGGATATAGTAAGATGGACGCGACAAAGAAGGAGAAGGTGGAATGAACATGTATCGAGAATGGACGACAACAGAATAGCGAAGATTGCACGAGACAAAAAGCCAGACGGAAAAAGAGAACCGGGAAGACCATTGAAGAGATGGCGGGATAGTTGGGCTTCGATTGACAAGAAGAGAACTAGAAATTACAGGTCAACGACCTATATTAAGAAGAAGGAGAAGAATGGTTATACCAATGTACCGAAGAATTTTATTCAAACTTACTGACGTTTTTATAGTAAAATATCAATATTCGCCTCATAGAAAACACATTCACTAATGAACATTATTCCGTTTACGCAAGCCATTTGTAAATTTATTTGCGCTATCTACATCTATCTATCTATCTACTGTATATTGGCTGACATTTTCCAATTCCGCTGTAAGTTGTGGATGGCTGTTACAATACAGTACAAGTTTTTGATTGCATTATATTCACCAGTGACGTAATTGCGAGTAGGTAGATCGCATTGTTTTAAAAATCTACATTATGTTAGATACTAAAGGTCTAGACTAGATTTTTGAAACTACTCAAGTTCGTTGCAGCGCTTGCACACGGAAAAATGGAAAAGCAATAACGTTCCTCTTGTAAAACAAAAGTTACTTAGTTTGTTGACAGTACATTGTTTGGTTATTATTTTTCTAGTTTTAGAATTTAACCTACTAAATGAAGAATTTGAATGTAAATAAATGACTTTATTGACATTGATAAAGAACATCTGCAGTTCCATATTGAAAGAAAAAGGATCCAGGTTTTTTTATCTGTACCTGCATTACAGGAAAAGGCAAAACGTTGGAAAAACGGGGGGGGGAGGCCCTCTTGATCTACTAAAATTTATTCAACAGTATAGATTGGAAAATTCTGTACCCAACATTGTAATTTTGCTAAGCATTTTTTTAACCATTGCTATCAGTGGCGCTATTTGCGAAAGGAGCTTCTCCAAATTGAAGTTATAAAAAATTACCTTCGTTCGATTTAAGACTACAAAATCTTGCAATATTGTCCATAGAACAAGAAATTACAAATAATATAAATTTTGAGAGCATTATACACGATTTTTCTACTATGAAAGTTAGAAGAGTAAATATATAAATATGTTTACATACAAATATGTGTACAATTTGTTTGTTTATGCAAATGAAATGAAATTATTTATTTATAAATATAAAATAAAAAATATTTAATGGTAATCTTTTTTTGTAAATTAGGTATATGTTTTGTCTCGTAGGTGGGAAACCTGCGACCTCCGTAAGTTTCTTGTGGCCTTTAAAAGAGTATGTTGTATTTTTATAAAAGTTGCATTTATAGGTATA
>JABXWE010011125.1:0-31400 GCA_014611495.1 Limonius californicus | reverse complement strand
TTTTTTTACTATTAGTAAAGTCAAATATACGTAAATCGATGTAAATTAATGTATACTAATTCTACGTTAGTAAAATGCTTGCACCAGGCAAAATTTAAATAAATCGTAATAGCCATTTATAATGCTAGTTTAGCTGCCTTCTGTCTAAACTGGTCTGTTGTTTTTAAAAGGTTCTTGGTTAATATCATTTTAAATCCTTCTTGACTCTTCTTCTTAGAGTGCTTTATCTCTTACGAGACGTAGCGATCTTCTCTCCTATGCCTGTGTTGCGCGTTTAGAGTGCCACAGACATAGAGGACCTACAGCTTAACGTGGGTTCGGAACCACGGGAAGTGTAAACACTTCTACTCCAGAAAAGATTTACTAGGCAGAATACCTCGCTGGTTTGACATTGCCTTGCGAGGGAGAACGGCCGTTAAAAATCCGATGTTCCGGTACTGGGAATTGAACCCAGGACCTTCAGCGTAGAAGTCTAACGCGCTAACCTCTAGCCCACGGCCGTCTCTTCTTGACTCTAGACATTCTTTAAAAGTAATAGGTTTTATAAGATTCTATCATAACACTATCTCTAGCGGAAATTACTAAAGACTGACGTCACACAGGCACAACATAACCTAAACATTTTTGTGCGGTGAAAGTAAAATACACAATGTTATTCCTCATCCCGAACTTGGCAACACTGGTCCTTTATTCATAATGCATAATTCAGGCGATATTTTGATAGACAGGTGGTCTTTTCAAAATCATGCAAATCCCGGAAGTGTATCAACTGCCAACAGCTTTGTAAAACTAATAGATTACGAATTTTTTTGCTGTCTCACACTTTGCTTGAGTTTATATTGGATACTAAGTAAGCATTGTTCTACAGCATAATATCAATCAGGCTTTTCCTACTAAACTAGTAGAGTATTTGAAATAGCAGGCAATACAATTAAAAAATACTCGAATTCTTTTCTAAAACCGTCAGTATTACTCAGGGTGTTCCTAAATTGCCTTAAAAACTTCAGGTAAACTTTTTCTACAACTGATATAGATCTTAAAATTGCAAAGAGGAACTTCCTGTCACGCTTAGTTTTCTCATAAGAGCCAGTTAAAGAATCTGAAGCTTGGCAACACTGTTGAAGCTACTTAGAAAAAACTAAAATCAGTAGGCCAATAGTTGAAATGTTTAAAGTAAAAATTAGGATACAGTGCTTTGTAAAAAAAATATCTTATTTTACAGAACATGTTCAAAATTTCTGCCACCAACTTCACGGTATTTGACTGCCCTTGTAACGATGGCCTGTTGGACACGCTAGAGCATTGCTTCATTAACAGTTGCTGCTGCTTCACGAATACGAGGTACTAGCTCTTCTTAGTTTTCAATTGGCGTCACATACACCATGTTTTTCAAATGGCCCTACAAGAAGAAATCCAGTGGTGTTAAATCTGGGCTTCTTCGAGGCCAGACTAGTGTACTTCCGCGGCCGATCCATTTTCTTGCATAACATTCCCTAAGCCAGTTTCTCGTTCTAGCCGCATAATGGGATGGCGCCCCGTCTAACTGCATCCACATATCGCGGCGAACCAATAAAGGGATATCTTCTAACAATGTTGGGAGTTCATCGTTTAGAATATTCAAGTAATTGTTAGCATTCAATCGCTGAGGTAGTATAAAAGGACCTACCAATTGGTTATGTACGATTCCTGCCCATACATTGACCGAAAACCTAACTTGATAATGCCCTTCATGCATGGCATGGGGATTTTCATGGGCCCAAATATGTTGATTGTGGAAGTTTTAAATGCCATTTCGAGTAAAAGTGGCTTCATCTGCACATAACATATTATTTACAAATCTTGGGTTTCTTCTATGTTGTTGTAACAACCAGTTGCAGAAGGTAATGCGTTTTTCATAATCCTCTAAAAAATGTTGCACCCTGACTTTATAGTAGGGATAAAAGCCATCATCCTTTATGATCTGGTGAACAGTGGTTTTTAATGCACCAACAACTCTAGAAACAGCACGCACACTAATACTTGGCTGTTCAGTTACCCGATCAAGAACTTGCTCTTCTAAGTTATTGTCTCTAACAGTTCTTGGTCGACCTTTATCCCAATTTTGAACAGCAAGGATATTTCCAGTTTCTCGAAATCTGTGTTTTGCAGCTTGAATTACTACGTGGCTTAGATGTCTTCTATTAGGAAAACGATGAGCGTAAACCCTAGCAGCCTTATTGCAGTTTCCCTCACATTCCGCAAGAATCCAAATCATATACACGTAGAAGTATTTCCAAATCTCATGAACAGTTGCGCAGTAGACTAGACTAGACTACGCCGCGTAAACTGTACGCAAGATCGGCCTAAAAACATTAGGCTACCAGCGCAATGGCGATTGTGGTGATTGACATTTCAATTGCACGTGGCGTTCTTAGCAGGTGGTGTTTTTCTGCGATTTCTATTCCAGTTTTAATTAAATTTAATAATTTAACTTAAAGATTACCTACACTTGTATTTGATGGAGGTGTCGACAACTGTTGTAAATTTATATAAATAAATTGGTAATTATATATTAAAAGTTTTTCTTGATTTAGTCATATTCTAGCTTAGTACAACAGGTCAAAATCAAATTGCAGGTTTTTAAATTTATTGTTGAAATTTAGCTGTATGTTTTTAATAAATAATCTAAAATTACAGTAGTTTGCGGTTTTTCTTTTAAATCAATCATTAAATTATTTTAATCCAAATTAGAATACTAGGAAGGACTTTGGTTATTTTTATGTGAATTGTTTAATTTTTATTTCCACAACCTAGTAACTTTATCTTTTAAATTTCGCGCGCCTTAAGGTGGTCAATGTTTTTCAGTTTCACTTAAAACGTCCCTTTCTTCCAAATTTAGGCTCCTCCCTCGCGCAGGTCACCGTTCACGAGATTTGGAAACATCTCTACTCGTTTGTAACATACGCCTTAATGATGGTCGAGAGTTCGAGACACACGTGAACTCAATAACACGAATTAAAGGCGAATTTAATGCAGAATTCGTAATGTCAATTCAAAATTGATTTACTTGACACACTTGTCAAAACGCAAACAACAGATTTTCGAAATTTTTATCACAGTACCCATGGACCTGCTTTGTTGTCAAATTGTACTTTTACCAAAAGTATGATTTTTAACAGTACTTCCAAACGAAGAACTAAATTTCTAATTCAATGGTAATTAGCGGTTTTGAATTAATTTAAGTTTCCTCATTAAGCAAATACATGTTTTACATAATTTCTTACAACCATTTGGCTACAATTCTGCACTAAAGGTATGAACTTTAACACCATCGTACAAGAAAACTAAGCTGCGGAGCAAATTTTTTCCTTCAGTTTTGTCTTAAGAATTTTTGAAGGAAAAGGTTTAGTTGAAGTTTTTAAGGCAATTTAGGGACACCCTGTATATAAAAGACCAAACATAGAAAGTGATTTTAAATATAATTTTTGAGAATATTAAAAAAATGATACCACAGCAGGTAAAATACGAACACTAATATGCCTGCAAAAGAGGCCTCGGTGGGGCAGTGCGAATACGCACTGTCAGTGGAGGTCACAGTGAAATGCGGTCCGATCGGCTGCGTGGTCGAGCTCCGGCTGAGGCGACTATATTTCACTTAGTTAGGTTTAAGGTGCATGTTGCATGAATGGATAGTATGTAAGGGACGCCCGCACCCTCCTGAAGTAATGCGAAAGCGGTTCGGGGGGGGGAGTAGTATGAATTATTAAAAAAAATATGCCTGCAAAACAAAAAATGCAATGTAGTATTAAATTTGTTTTTTATACTTATCATAAGACAAAAGCATCTATTTTGGAAGCTTAATTTGTCGTAAAATGTATGTAATGTTTACATTTAATACGCAATGCTGATAGCTCCTAAAGAAATTACTTCAGACTGATGTCACACAGGCACAACATAACCTAAACATTTTTGTGGGGTGAAAGTAAAATATTCAGTGTTTTCCTCATCGCCAACTTGGCAACACTGGTTCTTTGTTCATAATGCATAGGTCAGGCGATATTTCGATAGACTGGTGGTCGTTTTCAAAAGCATGCAAATAATTTTTTTGCACCGCCCTTTTATAAGGGTGTAGGAGCCACATGAAATTACGCTACTAGAAATCGATTTAATTATTTACATTTTGTAGATGAAAAAGTTAGTGGCGATGGAAAATATTCAGTTAGTGAGTTATTAACAAGAATTTAATTTAGAAAAAATTATTACTTCTAATAGAAGAAAAGGGTTTATTTGTGATTTTCTCGTTATTTATAACGTTTCTAAATATCTGTTTGACCGCTCATAAACTTTAGTATGGCGGATAGGATCTAACATATTACAATTATTAAATTTTTTTTCCGTCATTTGTAATTAAGTTTAGGTTAACAATTTCTGAAAATACAAGTAGTTGTATTTTCGACATGTTTACTTCTTTATTCCTTAAACTTCGTCATCTCGAGCAGTGGGTATTTCCAATTATACAACAGGTGTGAGTAGATTGTGATCCTCGGTTTTCCATCAAAGGCCATTTTCAAGTAAACAAGTTCTGGAGAAAGCAAATATGGAGCCTATTGCACTTAAACATTTTATCAGCATCAGTATTTGATTCACTAAAGCTCCAATAATTTGTTTATTTTATAGAGGTTCGAATCCAAACTTGATGGCCTTAGGGCAAATAAGATTTATAATTAGGCAATATTTACCTCTTAAAGATAATTTCTTAAAGCTGTTATAAAACCATATCTTTCTTTTGAATTCCGCTTATAGCAAAAGCCCCTTAATTTGGGTTTAACAGCTAAACAGTTTAAAAGTAGCAATCATCAATACCTTCACAAGCGACTCATAAGACAATGCAGATATGAGTATTATTTGATCTTAAGACAAGTTCCTCAAGATCTTTTTAAACCCTTTTTTTTAAACATTATGATCTTTGAGTACATCGGCTTAATTAGATCTGAGGTAAATCGCTGATTTGTCAAACCCAAAAAGCTTTTAAATTCTTACTTGCGTAGCTACTACATACATATTGTAACAGTTTTACTTAGCATTACCAGTAACTTCTCAATATTTGAAAACGATTGCAAGCAGGCGTAGATAAACGTGCCTTATATCAGGCTGCGTATGTCGCGCATGCGATACACAATTATCACTAACTACTTTTCACATTACGGTGTAGTATCTCCGTCTAGCACGAAGGTTTCTAGGCATTTATTTCGAGCGCGCAATTTGACATTCATCGTACAATGAAAACTATCGACACGAGAAAATAAAGTCAGTTTACAACGTGTTGTGTGGGAGAGTCGTTTTGAGCGAGAACGTTCCATATATTATCTTGTATATGTATGTATCTGCTGGTATTGTGTATTAACGTGGGAGTGATTTTGGTTGCCTAACTCTGTGGAAGTGATTTTGTTGGTAAGCTCACTGATTTTTGGAACTATTAATGGTTCTTTTATCTCCAGTAGGAGATTAATAGTACTATAAAGATTGATAAATATCATTGAAAAAATATATAGTAATTTATACAATCGTTGTTCATTTACTTACAATAATACGTGAATGTCTTATTGTTATTTTGTTTTATTTACAGTGTTGATTATCAATTTTTTTGCATTCAAATCCATTAGTAAATACTCCAGTACTTAAGACTTACCTAGACCAAAGTTTTAAATAATGCACGTTTGCTGTTAATGAGTCTTGATATACGTATACGTTTTATCGAAAACAGGAATCGCAATGTTTTTACCGGAAATAATGTTTAAATCATGAAACATTTTATTAGAACATGCACGTGATTCCTAATTATGATGTATGATGATTCAATAACATTCTGATTAATGTTGTGAAACTTGCAACGCTGGTTTATCTACTCCAATGCTAAAAAAAATTTTAAATAAAATATGCGAAAAATATTTGATATACCCGAAGATTAACTACAAAAGTAAATTTTATTTGTAACGAATGTGTTGCGCCTCGTAGTCTACGCGCACGTGACGGTCGCCACCTTTGTTACGCCCTAATTATGATTATTACTATTTTACTTCTTTACCTATCTTAAGTATTTGCTTTAAATAGCCGGTGTAACTTTGAAAAGAAAGATCAATTAAGCTGTTATTATTCATGCGGTATTTATTTTGTCGACAAGAAAATTGGATTATATGTAGCGGATTAGAAGGAATATATGGCTAAAAAGATAATATTATTATTTGGAATACTAATGGTAGTTCTTCTTATATTAAAACTTTAGTACATTTTCAATGATGTTTATAAAAACTAGATCTTTTTAAGAATTGATGTGAAGTGCTAGATTTTCAGAATTGTAGATTTAAAATTGTAGCTTAATATAGATAACTCAATCTACATTACGCTACAGGCAGAATTTAATCCCTAAAGCTCACAGGGTAAATTGTGATCATATAATAACAACGACGCTTAGCATAATTAACACTAACTGCTACGCGTTTTGGAAAGCAGCTGCTCTGTTATGATGTAACAGGAAGACGTAAACGTTACGATATAAGATAGGATTGTTAAAAAAGATACGTATTTGTAAGAATAATAACTTTTAACTTAACTTAGCTCGTAAGAAAGAAAATCATTAATAATTAAAATTAACACACGAGTAATGATAATGAATAGATGGTTTCTTTCGTAATTTACAATATCATTTATTGTTGCTGCACAAACAACACTGTATGTCAATGTCATGCTTTAATTAATGTGTTATCTCTATGCGAATAATTCCACACTGAGTCTTGTAAACAATAATTGGTATAAACATGTAATTAGATCAATTTTTTAAAATAAGTTTCCAAACTTTTTTGAGATTGAATTATGGTGGTCCTTAAAGTTAGTTATTTTATTTATTTTAACTACATGCCGAGTGAGTTTTAGTGCGTAGAACATTTTATAGAAATAATTGTGTATACTTGATATTATTTAAATATTTCCAGTACTAAAGCAATATTGACATACAAAAATAAATTATATTTAAATATTATTTTATGGGAAACCACGACAATTCAGCGTTACAGTTACAGGAAACTGCAGGGTGAATTACAAAATGTCTAACAACAATTATTTATTTTATATAATTATTAAGTGTTATTGAGTTGGTTCAGTAATACCATCCAACTTTTTTTAAGCATTTATATGAAATTATAATTTAGGAAAGTCTAACAGGTTACTGTTAATTGAGATCTACAATATTTGTCACTGACTTCCCACTGCCAAATATTATAGACCTAATTTAACAATAACATGTTAGACTTGTAAGTTCTCCGAGTTTACTATGTATATCTAAAACTAGATACGCGTATATATTTGATAAAAAGCAAGGAATAGCTCTGACACACCCCAATTCTCTGAAACGTCAATATTCAAGATAGATGTATGTCTATGAGGCAGCCAGGATGATTTTATTGGTTATACTGAATTGGATAAATGTTAAGCTAATAGATATATTTAAAATTTAATGAAAATTTATAATAACTGAATAGAGAGAATATTAAAATTTCACTGTATTTAGAGATTTGTAAAGATTTATTGTTATGTCTGCCAATCAATAAATAAAATATGGAATAGAATACGTATTCTCTGTACCTATGTTGTAACATTACAGTTAATAAGCGTTCCAGATTCAAGGATTGATATTAATTATTTATAAGTTATTGAAGCACATTAATACTTGTAGGAAACACCGAGAAGCAGAAAATCTATATCATTATTGTTAATCAATTTTAAAGGCAAGTTTAAAAATATCGCAGCAGTTTATTTTACAAAAAACACCAGTTCTTTTTTTTAGTTTTCCAGCTTCAAGTTTTTAAAAGAGAATATTGAAATTAGAAACTTCGATAAAGTATACTTCTTAAAAAAATATAAATAATAAGAGGATACAGCAAATTTAGTTGAAAACGTTTATGGTGCTTTATGTAGTATATTGTTAACGTAATCGTAATTATGGATCTTTGGATCCATAGATATCTCATGAAGTAAAATAAAAATGGTTTGAACAGTTCTCTTAATAATGCATTAAAATGAAAAGCACCACTCAACGTTTGCTTAATAATAAATTCCAATAATTTCATTGGCTATCGTCTTAAATTAACAAAATTATTTCAGAGTATTTATTTAGTATAGTAGTACCAAAAATATTTATTGTTTGTTGTTAACCCTTTGATTGCGCACGCTATTACGTAACTATTCATAAAAACTGATAGGGCTCATGTAGAATAATCCTTTGAAAGCGGATGCTATTGCAGCATTAGTTAATTAAGTTATGGTACCATATTTAAATTTAAAAATATTCTAATACTATATGTACGCAGTGTATTTTTGAATGTGTGGTTTATTTGAAAGAAGAAAATCTTAATTATCAGCCAACAGAACTACCAATATATTTAATATCAATTATGTGAATTTTATTGTTGATTATTGTTGATTGTTGATTTAGAAGAGCGAGATCTAGTACGCGGTTTTCCAAGCATCTCTAAGCTCTGCAGCCATCATTGGATTATTGTACACCCTAACTAAGAATTTTGCCTATCTGGGGTCATTCCAACTTCAGTAGTAATTTTTAACGTGTCACACATCGCAGTGGCATGGGACTTACGGCTTTACTTTTTATCAGACAGAAGGCGCATTTTCAGTTCTTTCCCCGCAAGAAAAATCTTACCGACCTCGGCCAGGTTCGACCCCGCGTTTCTTGGATTTAAAGGCAAACGCGCTAGCCACTAGACCATCGAGGCCGATGAATTTTATTGTATTCCGGAAAAAATTATCATATTCAGAGTGAGCCAACAAAGTTGTCCCCCATTAAAATTGGTTGACGTAACCCAACGTACATGTATCACAGCTACTGAGATTATTAAATTTTTTATAATATAGAAATGGGCCACAGTTAATTTCTGCCAAGTTGCTCTCTTACTGCAGCAATTAACAGTATTACTAATATTAATTATATTAGTATTTAACAAGAAGAGCACCCATTGGGGTTACCGTACTATAGTGAAACCAACCAAATTAAAAAAAAAAAAAAATATAAATAGCAAAGATTTATTTCATTCAGTAATGGTTTAAAATTCTCCATCCACTTCGACGCACAATTCGTTTTAAAATTCAAGCAAGCGTGTCAGGTGTAGCTGATATTCATACCATGATTATTCTATTCTGTATATCATGCAAAGTCTAGTGGAGTAATATAGCGATTTCTTGGTGACCATAGATGCACAGATTCTCTTCCAATCCAATTTTCTTCAAATTCACCGTTAAAGTAATTCCGAACAATCCAAATGTAGTGAGTAGAATATCTATCATGTTGGTATGAAAGTTTTTGTCGTACATTGTGTTCTACATCTTCCAACAACCTGGGTAAAATATTTTGCAGGAAATCAAAGTAATTTTGTCCAGATAAATTTTCATGGAGAAGTGTGGTCAAATAATATGTTCACCTACTGTGGTATACCAACTATTTACAGAAATAACTATTTTATAATGGGTAACATGTATCTAGTGCGTAATAGTGCGACTTGTGCCCTTTCACTTAACTATTTATTGAGAACCTATCGCTAACATATAACACAATTTAAAATAGGTGGATCCAAAAGCAGTTGATTCTGAAAGAAATTTCGAAATTACCAAATTGCAATCTTCTTTGAGGGCCATTGTTATGCAGTTGGTGCACCAAAGTAATGTGTTAGGGATAAAATACATTTACTTTCAGAATTCTTTCAACTGAAGTTCTATTAGTAGCCATATTTTTGCTTAGATCTCTTCAACTTGCATGGGGATCCTCATTCACTGTCTCTAACATTGCCAGTTCATTTTCCATATAATAATTTGGACCCTACAACTTCTGGGATTGACAAATTTACCTTAGTTTTTTAAATAAGTTTCAAGGCATATCATTTCTTTTCAGGCGGTAGTCTTCTAGTTGGATAGCCCCTGATATAAATTGCGATCTGTAGGCATATATCGGCGGCGTTCACCAAAAATAAGCAACACATCTTTTTCTTCGTTCATTTTACTTGAAATTTTAGTAAATTGACAGCTCGACTAAGTAGCCTATTGATCAGTTTAACTGAATGAAAGAAAAAGTGCAATGTTCTACGTATATTGAGTTGTGTCAACCACTTTTAAAGGGCGACAACTTAGCTGCCCCACTCTGTATATCCTGAGATAATGGCTATTCACAATTTAAATCTAGTAAATTTTCCGAATAAATTTGGAGGTGAACTTAATTAATTGCTTTATTTAAATAATGTAACTGCTTGTTCGCAATTGGTATAAATTAAATGAAGCTACGTGTTTCGAATGGAATATGATTAGTACAAATTGTATGGAATTGTTCTGAAATGAATGAGCTTGTTAATTAGTCAGGAATTTGTATGTTTTAAGAATACAGTATTTATTAGTGTATTACTTTTTGCGATAAGAGATTTAACTTTTATTGAAGCATTTAAAAATGTTGGGTTAATTGAATAGTTGATTGGTATTTAAAAAGAGCTTGAATCGATGCAGCATCGATGTTCTGGCAGCGTTGCCATGGGTATTTGGGTTGACTGTTTATTAATAGGGTTTATTGGATTATAGCTAATAGCCGGTAATTTGTAATATACGAGGTCGGATCAGAAATTATAAAGACTGTCTTTTAATTCAGTTCTATATTAAATAATAAGTAAATTGACCCATCCTCTTCAAAGCACTTGCGATGTGTTACAATACACTTACGCAATTGGTAGAGCTTAACGTTGGAAACGGAGTTTATAATCATTCGTTTTGCTGCTTAACAATTTTCGGGTCAGACTTTGGTTCATTTAATCTACATCGCCCAATGTATTTCTAGTAAGTGTTAATTATAAAAATTAGTATAGCATAGTCAAAAATAATGTAGTAAATCGACCTAACGATATTTTGTGGGTACCTACAGTTTATTACATATCTTAGTTTTTGAATGTACATTTAGTGTTGATGGTTTCTGGTCAAGCCTCGTATGTAACACATAACTATTAACATTTTTTTCATAAAACACGTTATATAGTTTCGCTAATTTGTTGTTTATCAAATAATGTGAGGTTATGAGTGTGTTGTTACCAATCATTTTTTGATTACATTAAGCCGTTTGCTCTTTAACAACTCTGGCGACGTAGTTCTGTATCTCTTCTAAGTGAATTGTGGGTAATGTTCTTATCTAGAAGAGATCTGTTACAACGAAAATAAAACTCGTGTTTTATTAGCTTACATAATTACGATTGTTGTGTTAACGTGTAACAGATTTCGTATATATATACAAATATGTATAATTAATGCAAATTAAATAGGCGTACTAAAAATATACCATATTCAATTAACTTACAAGTTACAGTACTCGTTGACGTTATTGCTACACGATTTATTGTTTTCTACAATTATTTTACTAAACTACAGGATAATATTGATTTGTAAAAACACAAGTGTATGCGTTATTAAACGTAAATGACTTTCACGATTTTAAAGTGGGTTTTTGTGTATTGAATAGAAAATTAGTCACGCTATTATATTATAAATAATTAAAGTACAGTAGGTGTGCTGGGTTGAGGTAATACTAAGTTTAACGGATTTTATTAATTTTTCATATAAACTATTTCATTTAGTTCAGAGTCATTTCGATAGTTTACTATCAGGTGAAAACATTACATTACCAATTTATTAGCATTTTTTATTAGTTAGCATGTGATTGATCTACATGATTCAATAATTATTTCACGTAAATCTTCCTCAGTTTGTACGGGTGTTTCGTAGACGTCGTTTTTTACCACAAAAATAAATCTAACGGAGGCAAGAAGAATGAATTGCACCTATTGCAGTTAATCCGTTATGGAAAGATTAATCTTGGTAGTTTCTTACAATTCTATGGAAGTGGGCAGGTGCTTCGTCATTCTGAAACCACATACGCTGAATAACATAAAGAGCAATGTATTCTAAAAGTTGAGGCAAATTATTTTCTAAAAAATATAAATACATTTCCCTATTTAAATTGCTCTCAAAGAAGTGGGGATTAACGACAATGTTGTCAACGATATCGCACCATTCATTTACAGTAAAATGTTTTTAAAGCGTGCTTGCCGAATCCAATGTTGGTTATTTTGTGAATAGTAATGGCAATTGTGTCTATTTACACACCCATTGTTACTAAACGTCGCTTTGCCAGAAAATGGAATATTTCTTAAAAACAGTGGATCAGTAGTAGCTTCGATTCTTAAAAATGGGCAGAAATTCACTCGACGTGGGTAATCATCTTCAGTAAGGTGTTGCACGAATGTGACGTGGTAAGGTTGAAACCAGTTTACTTTTAAAATGTTAAATACTGAACTTTGGCTAAAGCCTACAGTTCTTGCAACAGCTCGTTGGCTTATATGGGGATTACCAGTTAATTTTACGATGACTGCCGCTTCAGCTCTTACAGCTGTGACATGCAGTTGTCTCACCTATGGCTTGGAAAATTGCCCATATTGCCGCAAATTTCTTTCCAAACACCTAAAGGCATTATGTGATGGCAGGGGTCTATCCGGGTATCTTTGTGTATATCGTTGTACTGCTAAGTCCGCCGCCCCTTTGCATTCTCCCAAAATCAACATCTTATCCGCTTTCTCACTATTAGACTACATTGAAACCGATTGTTATTACCAGAAGAATTTATACAAATCAACTACTATGTATTGAAGTTTGTTAAGGTTTGATAAACTAGTAGTTAGTAGTAGTAGTAGTAACAAAAAAGTTAACGATGCATTTTATGCACATGTGAGAGGTATTGCCTACATACGTGTTACAACATAAAATGATCACACTGCATAATCTGAGTTTGAAATAAAGGGTAGTGTATAAAAAACACTTGTGTGTTTGTTTAATTCCTAAAATGTAAGATTAATTAATAGTTGATTATCTCGTATTTCTCAGTAGAACACGAAATATTTGTGATAAAGGCCTATTTCTAGCTTATGATAATGAGATCTCTCACAGCAGACGGCTAGTTAAAATTACTGTTTCATTTGACCGTATTCAAATATACTTATTTAAGTAAAAGTAAAATAAAACTCACAAAAAATGTGCAGTAAGTAATAGATGGTGGGCTTCTAGTTGGATAGCGTTTGATAAATGGTGTAACTAATATGCGTGCCCAAACTTTGGGAGCAAGTTCTCCACACCAAAACAAGAAGAACAGTTCGAATAAGCATGTGTCTGAAAATGTTTCGTTACTGACACAGAAGAATTTTGAAATATGGGCGAGCACTGGGTAAATAATCAAATGGCATATTTATGTGATGTTTCTTCTGTTTACTTAATTTTAATATAACATTAGTAATGCACTAACTGCCAGTTAATTAACTGTATAGCATGATAAAAATAGTTTGAGTTGAAGGGTGGCGGCTATGAAAAACAAAGTTGTGTTTCTTTACTTCCTAAAATGTAAGATTAATTAATAGTTAAATATCTCTAATTTCTTAAGAGCAGACGAAATATTTGTGATAGATGCCTTAAAATTACTGTTTTATTTGGCCTTATTCAAACACACATTTAGTTAAAAGTATAACTAACAAAAAATGTGTTATAAGTATTAGATCAGATAGCACAGCGTTCATTTTCCGAAGCAAATACCTTGTTCTGGATTTTCAATATGGCCAAGGAAGCAAAATAAAAATCTGGCTTTAGCAACAGTGGGGTCCCGCTGTCATCCCATGACTAGTAAAGTCAATATTTTGAGATGACCCTGGTGAAATCATCGAGCAACATCCAGAAAAAGGGACCACAGTAACGAGTTTAAGCTACAGCGAAAGTTTCTGAATCAACTAAAGTTGACTGTGATAATTAGAGAGCAGGAAAGCTAATATAAGGGATTATTTTACTCCTGGATAATATACTGCCCACATACAGCAGCACATACCACTCAAACTGTATGAAATTTGAGTCTTAAAAACTTTCACCATATAGCCAGGGGCGTATATACAGGCGGTGCTAAGTGTATATCGCGCACCCATAAATGTCGTGGGGAAATATAACTTAGAAAAGATTTAATTTTAATAAATAGTTTTAAGTTTTACCCTTATCAAGCACTGACAATGTGAATTTGAATGAGGTAAGGCGTGCGTTGTTGGCGCCGCACATTTTAGCTAGTCATTTTAAGAAGTAGGAAACTCTCGTTCATAGACGGATTTTGAAGCAATGAATTCCCATGCGTTTTTCAGAGAACAGGCGGTGCGGTGAAACTACAGCAACACATAAGCAACGTATGTTATGTAAATAGGAACTTTGCTGAAGTTAAGAGTATTTCGACAAAAGAAAATTTTTTTGATAATTTCAAACTTTAGATGGTGGCTATATTGTTTACAAAAACAGTCGCCAAGAACTGTCGGTTATGAAGATGTGTCTGCAAAAATACTTTTGACAAAATAGATAGAGTCGTCCTGATCATATTTATCAGATTGCTATTTATTTAGATCCACGAAATCGCTATGAGAAGACATCAATTTTCTAGCTACGAAGCAATGGAAAATGCAATGCACATGTGGGTCGTTCCTCAGCCAAAAATGGTTTACATGCCTAGAGTGCAAAAACGGGTAGACATATGTAATAAGTGCGTTAGAAAACAAGGCGTTTACGTAAAAAATAAGACTTTGTTGTTTTAAATTAATAATAAACAATAATTAAGTATAATGAAACGATGCCGGTCTCGGTGGTCTAGTGGTTAGCGCACTTGTCTATAAATCCAAGGACCGCGGGTACGATTCTGGCCAAGGTCGGTGAGTATTTCCCGACGGGGAAAAATCTGAAAGGGCGCCTTCAGTTGGAGAAGAAATAAAGGCATAGGCTCGTGAAAAATCACTAATGATGTTGCAAGATTCATAGTTAGGCTGTACAAAGGGCCAATATTGTGGCCTAAGTGCAAAGCGATGCTTGGAAAACCACGTCTTAAATCTCGCTCAATCAAAATACAGAAATACATAATTAAATGATTCCAAGTACTTGCTGACTTTCCCTCGTATTTTTGTGTAGAGGTGGAATTATGAATTTAAAGGCTTGTATTTCACAGCTAGTTACGCCATAAAAAGATATTCGTGCGTAATTAAAGCTTCCAAATAAAAGAAATAGAGATGTCTTTATGGCCTCTAATGCGCAATAAAAACTTATAACATTGTTTACTCAAAACTATAATTGCTTTTTGGCTTGGATTGGAATATCTGACAAAATGTTTATATTAATATAATGAATTATCGTAGATATTATTGTCGTTTGTTACCATTCTATATTTATTTTATGTCGTCTTTATAAAAGCATTAGATATCAAAAACCTACTAAATAAAATAGCATCCGTTCTTTTCAATGGTACCCCTTATTTGGTTATATATGATCGTGTACTATAACGAAATGACCGTGAGCAGTTCATACTAACGTAATCATTATTACCTCTCAAACGTGTTTGTCACATTTTAAGTTGCCACGACAATAATGACAGTAATCATATACTGTAGCCGACATTACATTTCACAGTGGCATTACATCTATTAAATTTAATTAGTTTTAACTGAGACCTTGTAATAAGAACAAATAAATGTTTTCAAATTCAACCTTCTTATTGACCTGCTTTTTGCAAGTATTGCCTTTGTATCATGTGCGTTGCTTGTAATTTTTTAGGTTATTATTATGACATTTCGGAGTATGATGATTTTTGTAGTATGCATGATGATTCAGTATTCTATCTTCTATAGCAAAACCTGAGATATGAAATTTTTAGGAACTCGTTTCCGTAATGTTTTGTTATGGAGTAACAGCTTTCAAAAATGGATTTTTCCTCAACAAGGCTGCAGTTGAAAACAAAGGTTTAAATGTATATGTACTTATACTGTTTAATATTCTTATTTTTACACCAATGAGTGCTTCTATTTCAATGCTGAGGAGAGGCACGTAGCAGCGAAGCCTGCCCGTGCCAAGTACTGATACGTAAACGCTATTAACGAATGACGGAACAAATGTAAAAAAAATAACGTTTAATAGTTATTGTGACATCTTTCTTTCTTTCTTTTCACCCATCTTTTATTTTCCAAATGCGGTAAATATTGCCTACACCCACCTTGGCTTAAAACAATCTACCGTATAAAATAAAATTTTATAACGAACCCGTATCAAATAAGAAAGTGTTTCCTTTTATAGCGAACCTATTTGCATGAAACGTGGAACTTCCCTCATTTTGTTTATGTAGCAGATTGTAAACACTTATGATCGATTTTAGTTACGATTCAGTCTCAATCGGGTTAGTATTGGAGTGTTTAGGCGCTCGTGGGCTAGAGGTAATCGCAAAGGACTTTTACGCTGACGGTCTGGGGTTCAATTCCTAGTACCGAAATATAGGATTTTTAACGGCTGTTCTCCCTCGCAAGGCTGTGCCAAATCAGCGAGGTATACTGTCTAGTAAGACTTCTCTGTGAAAGAGTAGTGTTTACACTTCCTCTGGTTCGGAGCCCGCGTTAAGCTGTAGATCTTCTATGTCAGATGTGAAACACGGAACGTAGGCATATGAGAGAAGATCGCTGTCTCATAAGACACAAACACTCAAGAAGAAGAACTGGAAGCGTCATAGAATGGAGGTCAGTTTAAAAATACGAGTAATTTCTACTTCAGTAACAATGTTACGAAATTATACAGGAGTTAGGCAATGATACACATAGTGAAGTGTACACGTCAACGGTTGCTGCAATATGGAAGGAAACAGTGACATTTATAGCAGCATTGGAAAATAATAATACAGATAAGCAAAAATTACGTAAATCAGTTAATGAAAAGGTTGAATATGCACTTTTAAATAATTATTTTGTTATATATAGCAGTAGAAGCTGAGTTGAAATATAAAAAATTTTAGCGATGTAAAATTAGCTACAAATACTATCGTGTAATATCTATTAATAATAATAATTAATCCAAAATAAGCTGTCATTTTAAATTAGTATTCGGTGCATGTAAAATATAAATTTGTTTTATCGAATTTGCCAAAAAAGCCAATGAAGTATAACTAACTATAATTTCTGTATTTATACTATAGATATAACAAATTCAATAATATCAGTTGATACATGTAAGTTGGCTTGCGTCTATCACCTATAATGGGAGACAACTTAGCTGGCCGACCCTGTATATTCAGAAATAATGTATGATCTTGTTTATTATAGATATTGCGTTTTCCTGTTTTATATGTCATAAATTTACAATCATAATTTTTTGTTGCTTTTTGTATTTTGTATTTTAATAATACTAACTTGGAAATTCTGGAAATGTTGATTTTTCATTTATTTGCGTTACATAAAGTACCTACAGATTAAACAAATGATGGACTACATTTTTATAGACAGCAGACAGTTCACTTCATAAAACTACATCAAACTAAGTATTCCGCTGCACCAAAAGTAGGTCAGTGAGTTTGTCATGAAGACTAATAAGCATTAAATACTTGAAATAGTTTGTGAAATTATACATACTATGTATGTATGAGACTAATTCCATATTCAGCGCATTCGTTATAGCGAACGGCG
This sequence comes from Limonius californicus, assembly GCA_014611495.1. NCBI lineage: Eukaryota > Metazoa > Arthropoda > Insecta > Coleoptera > Elateridae > Limonius > Limonius californicus. Next base: position 13,830 of record JABXWE010011125.1, on the reverse strand, counting down.
GCTTCTCGTGTGCGGTTGTAGAATATTCATCATCAGAGAGAAGAGGTCAGGTCAGATTTTCAGGTCATGCAACATTATAACGTTTTGTCTTTGAATTAATCAAAGACTGTATTGACGAATCCAATATCTCAGGTTTGAGTAGATAGACAATTACAATTTGTAAGTAAAGATTCTCAAAACAAACGTGAAGTGAATTTTATTAATGTAAATGGGCCACGTTAATGTAACGCGTTTCGGTTGTTGCTGGCATGTCGGTTCTGACATTTGTTAACTAACCGTCAAAGTTGTTTCAGCACGTGCTTGTTATACAGGGTGTGTATAAATTAACGAAAAAGCTACGAGCGATGTTCGTCGTAAAATCCTAAGTAGAAAATCCTAATACTAAAATGCTGCACCATGTTTCCCGCGTCTGCACGAGGTCCCCAAAGTTTAGACATCATCATCATCATAATCGTGATCCTTGTTTGTACCGCTTGCGCAGTGTCGAGGATGTGTGAGGCAAAGCTAAGCTAGTTTGTGCTATGCACCAACAATACCCGACTGTAGAGTCCCAGATTGTAAAGAGTAATGACATGGTCAAGGTCGCCGCCATATTTCTTCCAATTTTGAATGTGAATGTATAGGAAGCATATGAATTTAAAAGTTTTTACTAGATACAAACTATGTTTTAAAAACAAAATAACCAAAGTTGCATCAAAATTTTATTAGTAGGTAAATGTAAATAAAACGTAATAGTTAATACAAACAAAACAAAAAAATAATAATAGGTAGTATATTTATGATCTTATAGTTTTACTGTTGTAAACCTTCCAGCCCATTTTCTTTTTGCTTGAGATTTTTAAACGAAATAAGATATACCTGGATATCAATTTCTTTTTAATATTATGACATGCAGGAAAATTAAATCCTTCAGTTTCCTTTGTAATAATTTTGTTGAATGCCAATTTTAAATCAACATTTTGATTCTCAAGCAAATTATGACTGGCTTGAAAAAGACGCTCCATACACAAAAAAAGCTTGAATGTGTCTGAATTACAAAAAAATAAAGTATTTCTTTTGAAACACTTAATTTTTGTTAATTTCGCCACATCTTTCATAGATCTACAGTATTTTTTACTGTCCAAGCTATTTCTGCGGACTAGACATGTCCTACTTGTTTTTTTATGCTACTTATAATATATCCAATTATACTATATAATGAGTTTAACTCACTATTGTTTAATTGGAGTTCTGGCTGTTCCCGAGGGACTATAATCTGGAAAGTGTCTGCAGTTTCCTTTTTCTTTCTAGTATTGCAATCTAACAAACCAGAAAAAGTGCCTGCCTGTCGTGGTCATTATAATTTCTTTTAGAAACATCTTCTAAAAACTGGGAAACAGAAATCAAACGCAAATTTTGATTAAACAGCAATGCAGTTGGCACAATTTCTTTGGTTCTGATTGTACTAAAGAGATTTTCCAAACAATCTTGCGTAAATCCCGATGTCAAAAGAAAAACATAATTTTTTTCATTTAAAAAACAATTTTGCACATCTAATATTAACGTTGTTGAAATCAAAGCACCTGTTTGAGAGGGTTTCCATGCCCTTGATTTTCCTACAAAAAGTTTTCTAAAAATATCAATAAAATTATTTATGAAATGAATAGCCTCTGTGTACGATTGCTCATTAAATTTACTCAGCGCTGATTAGGATTATAAATAACGTACCTGTGAAATAATAAGCAACGGTTTGCTTCCAACGGGAAAAAATTCCACCTAGCATCACAACAAGGGCCTGTGACGCAATTCCTGAATGGGATGACAGAGTAATCTTTCCCACATATTCTTTGGTTGAAGTGTCAAAAACTTCTGAAGCAGTTATAGCCATTTCGTCTAAAACTATAACACAATGTTTTTATTGCCATTCATTGCGTCAATTTTAATTTTCAAAAATGTAAAAAGTCATCCAGTGCACCCGATTGGAATTTCAATCCTTCTAATCGGCGGGATAAAGTTCTAAGAGATGGTAACGGTATTTTCTCTTTCAATAGTTGGTGATATCCGTTATTGCCTTTTTTAATGTTTCATTAGACCATTTATGAAATTTCATAGCATGGTCAATGGCAAAAATTTGATCGGCGTTAAATATTTTGGATAACAATTTAAATTGTTTATTTTCCCTTACAACCGCATTTCTTCTATCATCTAATTTCATCAATGTTCTAATTTTACGGTGAGCTGCTTTTAATTTAATTTTCATCATATTGTTTTTTATTGTCAGTTTTTTAATCTGCGCTTCACACTTTTTACGGTTGCTTGGATTTACACTTTGTTCTTCAAATTGCTCATTTAATTCTATTACACTAGGTGGTGGTGTCTCAATGCTGCTGGTTGAAGACGATGATGATAATCCAACAGGTACATTTTGACTAGCAGAGGGGCCTGGGTCCACCGATTCAACATCCAAATTAATAAATCTCGGTTTGGGTGGTTTTCTTTTCCTTTTAGCTTTTTCAAAGGAGAAAATTGTTGGCATTTCATTATATTTTAATTTCTTTTTGCCATCTTGATGTGGCTTTTCCCACATCTCTGGAGTGAAGTGAACCTGAATATAGTATACCTACATATACACTTATATAGCGACAAATTGTTAATTTTATGAAATAATTAGATACCATAAAATACATTCTTACCTCACATAGAACCGAGCGATCTGTTGGGGTCCAGTTTGTACGTTTCGTTTTAATAGTCCATTCTTTCCTCCGTTTGGGATCCTTTTGGGAAGTTTTTCATAATGTATCCTTTCTCACTTAGATTAGAACACCCTATCGCTGAACAACCAACCATATTCTACAAAGTTTAAAAATGTATAAGAAAGTCTGTTGTGAAACGTTTATACGTTGCATCGCACTGATGCAGCGTAATAACGTGCTTACACTTCAATTATTAAAGCAATTAACATAAAACAATAAAAATAAAACTTCAGCCCAAAGGATAAATATATTTATAAACTAATCACAACACAAATTCGTCTATACTCACCATTAATAATCATTACAATCTAGGACTCTAGTGAAAACTACCCCCACAGCTAAGCAGAAGGCACCTCATGTTTACTTTCGAAATGTACGATTTAGCGTGTTCCTAAAAATAAGCTGGATGGAGACTTTCGACACTTTTTGAAGAAACGGCTTCGTATAAGGTATTAAGGAAGGCCTTCTCTAGAGGGTGGATGGCTAGAGAGGCTAGAGAGGAGAAACCGCATAGCTAGAAAAAATATGATTACATTTATTTGTTCTTTTTGCTAGTATTTGCCATCGCTGATGGGGGATGTACATAACCACTTTATAATTGCCTAATCTTTGCTCCACTGGCCTTAAAACCCACAAGAAAGGTTTAAAAAAGACAATTTTAGAAAATATAAAAATACTTAAGTCTCATTGTGTGCACCTGTCACGTACGTATCGCAATACCTACGTAACTTCAGCTCGGTAACTACCTTATAATAAAATTGTTTTTTGAAGGAAAACCTTGTTTTATTATTATTTATGTGCTGGTGCTTGATTGTAGGTGTATAATCCAAATTTACCTTTCATTTCCAAGACATGCGGAGACAATTCTTGTTTGATGTCAGATATCGTATGTAGAATTCGTAAAATTTAATAGCGTAGCGAAGTAACATCAGGTTTGACATCTTTATGCATATCAGATAAGGTATCCATGTTGATATGCACAGGTTTTCCTGCAGTAAACAATTGTTCTTTAATATCTGCTGTCTTATACTCCTTTAAAGCGGTAAACAATTCTAAGATATTGTAATTTTTTTAAAGGTAATATGCGATATTACTCACCTTAACTGTAGCAAAGAGTTATAGTAAAAAATTTTGCAAAAAGCGTATGCCTATCACCTTTTTGTACCTTAATAAACTATACATGTTTACTAATATTGTAATTCTCGCACTCCAAGTCCTCGAACAGGTTAGGTATGGGTTCAGGTCAATCAAGGTAGTACTGCGTGTGCGGTTTTTAAAACTGAGTAGTGTTTTGTATTGTGTTTTTGCGTGAACGTCAGAAAAATGACGGCAAACTGTATGAAATTTTTTTGGGCGATTTCTTATCAGGAGATGCGGAAGTTACGATTCCATGTTTTCGTATTTGCTGGCAGTAATTATTGTTGCCCAGACCACCAATATGAACTTACTACAACCCACAAATGCAAAACATGGGAATCCCATACGTCCTGGTTTGCCCGGGACAGTCCCGGTTTTATGACTTCTGTCCCGGCGTCCCGATATGTTAGTATGGGACGGTAAATGTCCCGGATTTTTTAGAGTATAAAAATATTAGCATATCTAATAGGAATGAATGCAAGTCGTAATATTTTTGAAAGCTTTCAAAAATGTATGTTTACAAAACAAAAACCAGAGACGTATTTATTTTGTAGTTCTATGAATTACCAGAATGTTAGAATTTCGGGAAAACGATCTAATTCAATGCATTTCATTCGGCTGGAGAAAAGAATGTCAGAATGAGGAAAACAGTCGCCCAACTGTAGTTTAGTTAATCGCAACCGCGCGACGGTATCTATTTCATTCGAAGTTGTAATGTTGTACAAGCGGCTGCTAACATCTTACCAGTACATATTCAGACAATTTTCAGTAAAGTTTTCTAGCATTTTCACTAATTCACTGTCAGACTCGAAAGTCTGGAATCTTTTAGTGATTTTGTGGAAATTGAATAAAAAAACTATTTTAGGTCATAGCGAAACACGATGGTTTTCACTGCAACCATGTTTAATACGTTTTATTGAAATATACGAGGGGCTTAAGTCATAATCCTTGTATCAAGGTAAATGTCCAACTATTTTGTATACGTTTTGCGTGATAAGAAGCCTTTCATTTATCTTCCTTTTTTAAAAGTCAGATGAAATTGTTTTCTGAGGCAATCCAGCCAATCGAAAGGGAATATGCTACGGGTTGTGAAGTAAAAAAATAGATTGTGTTGGATATAACTCTTTATTATTAATTACCACGTACATAATTACATAAACAACATAATGGTGGCTGGAGCACACTTTCACGTGCTCTTACCCACCCTTACCAACATAACTCATATAACATAACTAATAACTAATACTAATATACAACAGTTCGGCCATCCTGACCATGATTGTCCTCAATCATAATAAAATACATAATTCTGATAATAATAATAATAATAATAAATTCTAAGAAACATCTTGGAACAACTAAAATAATCACAATGTAAACGTAATAACATAAAATATAAACACAATATTCTAAAATAACAATACTGCTTAATCCACATTTTCATATTCTCAGCTGCACAAACACCTGCGAATGGTAATTGTGTTAGCTGATGACCCTCAGGGTTCTTAATTACATACCTGTCTTTGTCTAGTACAGTTTTAACTCTTTGAAGGTCCTCGTTATTTAGTTTTCCGCACTCTATTCTGAAGACTTCTTTATCGTTTTTCAGCTCTTCAACATTGCTTTGAAGATATTCAATGGCGATCTTCAATTTTTGATTTTCATTCTGCAATTTCTTCTTCTCCTTGGCACTCTTCAATACTTCATCGTCTTCTTCCTGCAACCTGGCAATTTTGTCCTTTAGTTCAACGCTCTCGTTCCTTTTTTCGTATTCTTCAAGTTTAATCCGCAATTTTATATTATCATTTTTTAATCTGGTGCACAACTCATTCTGTTCTTTATCTTTATTACTTTCTTCTTCCAAAAAAACACTATTATTCTCACAAATGCTTCCGAGTTCTTTGTATTTTTGAACGAGCTCGTGGTGAGTTTCCATTTCTTTTTGGGAAATTGCCAGTTTTGTCCGTAGTATGTCGTTTTCTTCTTGTAAACGTTTAACACTCCCTTCTAGGGGTTTCTTGGAATTTTCGGCCCTTAAAATTTCGATTTCTTTGGATTTGTTCATATTTTCGATTAGGAGATCTCCATATTCCCTTTGGAGCTTCTTGAAGTCTACTTTGAGTTCATTGTAATTAGTTTGGAGGCTGTCCTTTAACGTCAGCAGCTTATCCGTAGTTTGCTGGCGATTCAAATCGAGCTGTTTCAGACTAAAAACCAGATCTTTCTTTTCGCTTTCCAACATTTCGATTTTCTTTCGTAGATCGGGCACAAGCGACGATGGCAGACCTCCGGGAGGTCCTTCAGGTGGTTCCCACGACCAACTGTTACCATTCGGGACTGTAAGCTCAGGTTACGATTTGCAACAGATGAGTAGCTGATGTCGTCGTCGCTTTTGGTTGCCCCCTTGGCTGGGTATCTCGGCTTGGACAGTTATACTTATGATGGTCCATTTGCCCACATATGTAGTAGGAACCCCTTTCTCTCTTCGGTTTGATACACGAACATGCAAAATGGTTGGTCCCATTACAGTTGAAACATTTAGCTGGTCCACTATAGCTCCTTGAACTGCCTGATGACGGTTTGGGGAAAACTGCTGACATCACTATCTTCTCTGGTTCGGGTTTAATCGTAAAATTAAGTGTTGCTGCTTTACTTTTCACTTTTGCATAAACTGCCAGCTTAACTTTGAGTTCCCGCAACGTTGTAGCTTCATATAGAAACATTTTTTTGTTTATATCATACGTAATGCCTTCCGCGATATAACTGCTCAGTGCTTCGGGTTCAACTGTACCTCTTGCTGCCAATTCCTTCATTATTAGAAAATATTTCTGAACTGTTTCATCCCGTCGCATCTTCCTCAGTAATAGCATTTGATGGAGCTGTGCACTGGTAACTTTTCCTGAAAATTCTTCTAGAATACGATTTTTCAAAATTCCGAAGGTGGTTGTTCCACGTTCACCTTGAATAAAAAGTTTCGCCAGACCCGTAAGTAATTTTTTTGCAAAAATTAATTTTTGTAGATCATTCCATCCCATCATGACAGCATTTTCCTCAAAATCTGAAATCCAAGTTTCCACCGGATATTGGTCACTTCCATCAAAGGTACGGATGGTATCTTCCACATCTCTAAAAGACATAGTAAATTGAGGTTGACACAATAATTGCTGCTGTTGTCCCCGTAAATGCACGCTTGGAGTATCGTCTACTTCTACATCACTTTCATCATCATCAACTTGCTGTTGCGTAAAGTAATTTAAATCGGTTAAATACATCAAAACTCTTCTGAGAACTGCTGGGACGCCCAGCTAAAAGAACGGCGACACGGTGAAGGAAATAATTTTTCCTACACACAAGAAAATATCTAACGACAACATCAGTAAGGTCCAGGTATCTAGACAAGGGTTTGACCAGCGTCGGTCGGAGAAGGAAGGGTTCAAAGTATGTAGGCGCCACCTGTTTAAAAAATAAACCCTTGGTCTCGAAGATGACGTTGATAAACAGGAATCTCCCGGAGAAAACGAACTTACCTTACTGATACCACTAAAGTCTTTCATATATCTACAAGACACAATTTTAACTAGTTCAAAGCTCAAAGAACCTCATAGGACTGTTAACAACACACAACAATAGAATTGGACAACAAATTTACAAGTTTAATAACAGGTTAGGGAAGAGAGTACTTGGTTATGAAATTCAAATCACAATTGCAGAAATTAACAACTTTCAAAGATCACTTAAATTTATTGTTCAATCATTATGTCAGATTTTACCTATGGATATTATACACGAATTTAATCGCAAAACTCACATTGCTTTTCAAAAGAAGTTTGCCAAAGTAAAAAAGATTAACATTAACAAATTCAATAGATTACTTAATGGTGCTCAAGATAATGTTAAACTGTTTCAAGACAATAGTAAATGGATTAAGAATTTAACTGATGTGGTCATTCCCACAGACATTTTAAACCTTCTATCATTAGGCCCTAAATTTAGTTTACCCGTTACTAACAAAGAAATCCCTCTTGGTAGGGTATTTTCCAACATTGAAACCATTCTGGAGTTACTACCTAATAACAAAAGAAATGTTTTAAGAGCTCGTGTGACGAACGTCCTAACAAATTTTTTGCAATCTCCTAGTGAGCGCCTTGGTCGATGTGTTTACAACAAAACCAAAAAGTTTCTCAAGGATAACCCTGACATTCTTGTCATGAAGGCCGATAAGGGGGCAGTAACTGTGATATTAAAAAGGGAAGAATACCTAAACAAGGTATATGATTTAGTTAATGATACCTCAGTATACAAAAAACTGGGGAGGGATTGCACGTTTACCACCCAAAAAAAGACCAACGATCTTCTCGAAGATCTTAAAACTAAAGGTATCATCGATGGAGGTAATGTGTAAGAAACTCACGTCGAACAACTCCGGGGCTCCTAAGCTATACGGACTCCCTAAAATATACAAGGTTGATGTTTCCTTGAGGCCGATTGTGTCATCAACTAATTCCCCTACTTATGCTTTGGCTGGATTTGTTGCAAACATTTTAACGAATGCGTTCCAAGGGAACTCGAATTACAATGTGAAAGACTCATTTTCTTTTGCTGAGGAATTTAATAGCTTTCTGTTACCTGAAGGATTTGTCATTGTCTCTCTAGATGTGGTTTCACTGTTTACTAGTATTCCCCTTGACTTAGTTTTGTCAATTATTAGTGAAAAATGGGAATTGATTCACCCTGTTTGTAATTTTTCCAAAGATCAATTTTTAAATGTTATTCAATTCATTTTTAATAATAGCTATTTTGTGTTTGATGATCAGTTTTTCCTTCAGATTAATGGCACCCCTATGGGGTCACCTTTAAGCCCAATTTTAGCTCAAATTGTCATGGATCATCTCCTTGATCAAGTAATCCCGCTTCTACCTTTTCAGTTACCTTTTCTAAAAAAATATGTCGATGATTTAATACTATCGGTTCCCTCTGATTCAATAGAGACAACCTTGATTACTTTCAATAACTTTCACAACCAGTTGCAGTTCACTGTTGAAACTGAAACGAATAATAGTGTACCCTTCTTAGACATTAAACTAATCCGTAATTCTTCTAATTGTTTAATTTTGGACTGGTTCCAGAAACCTACTTCTTCTGGTCGTTACATCAATTTTCATTCGGAACATCCGATGAAACAAAAAACCAACATTGTGTTGGGTTTAAAAAACCGTATAACTAAAATTTGTCACCCGTCGTTAATCCAAAAAAATCTTGATAAACTGTCAAGTATTTTAATCAATAATGGTTACCCGAAGGTTCTCATTAGAAAGTTACTGTTTAGTACTCCCCGTCCCGTTCCAGTGAACCAGCAACCGGCTGCACAAACAGATCAAATTTTCTATTTAAAACTTCCCTTCATTACCAATTTAACTTATAGTTTAATTAATGTTTTAAAGAGTGACCACATAAAAATTGCTAAATATAATTTAAAAACTATCAATAACCTTTTTTCTAAGGTCGAATGCGAAACTCCTAGGCTGATGAAGTCGAATGCCGTATATTCTATCGCATGTCTTGATTGTGATAAAAAATATATTGGTCAAACCAGCCAGTGGTTAAAAAATCGACTAACTCAACATAGAAGTGATTGCAGAATTGGAAAATATTCCTGCGCCTTAGCCATTCATTCTAATAGTTTAAACCATCAACCGGATTTCAATAATGTAAAGATTTTAGACATTGAGAACAACCATAAAGGCAGACTTTTTCTGGAAATGTTTCACATTTACAAAGAACCCATGAGCATGAATTCAAAAACGGATATAGATCAGCTTAGTGTTATTTATTCCCATGTCTTAGATATGGATTTGGATAATGGTTAGGCTTGTGTTGTTTTTCTCAGTGCCGTCTCTGGACGGGAGGATTGTGATGGGCAATCAAGGGATTCCTTCTAATTAGGAGGGTTTCTTGTTGTGCGTTTGAATTTTCCCGCCCAGTGATGGTTTCTGTTTTACCTTAGGTTGGTAGTTGTTGGTGACCTGTTTGTCATTGGCGCGTTTATAAACTAGTTTGTTATCACCACAAGAATTTGTACATGTGCAAATTGTATTTTAATATGTTGTTTGTAATTATTTATTAAATTATATTTTAACTCGTGACTGCAGTAATGTACACGCAGGTTTTACTATAATGTTCAGTAATTTTTAAATTAGTTATTCATGTGCTGCAAGTTTGTTTTAATAACCTCCCAGTTTGTAAGTATTGCGTAGATCATACTGTTTTCTTGAGGTTATCCTCGGCTTCTCATTTTGTTACAGTTTGCTCTGATAATGCAATAAAGTTTTTTCCGAAAGCTTAGCTAAATAAACAAAGGGTGGTTTAATTTCTTTGCCCTTGGTCGATTACCCCAACAACTTACATCTTAAAATTTATATATATATATATATATATATATATCAAAAATATTGACCCCAAATTGGTCACAAGTATAAAATATAAATATCTTTTAAATAAAGAACAGACCACAAACGTCCCTGTCTGATTTAATAATTCGTGTAATGATAAAATTAAATCTTGGGGAAAACGATAATGCGTCAATAAGAATTGAAATTAACCAGAAGCTTTAATTAGCTTCGCAAAATAATAAATCAATACGTAACACGCCTAATTCACGACAAACGAGATCTCGATTATGTAAACTAAGATTAACCACCTGTAATTGAGGTATAAGCGCATCTACAATAAAAAAATAGTTCACGCAATATCCTCCCTTAGTGAATGTATGCGTCAATAAGAATCAAATCAGAACCTCAAAATATGCGGACCGTTTACAGAAGTTATAAAATGCAGTAAGTGTTAAATTTATAAAAGTAATAGTGTAAAATTAGTTCGGTATAAAATTGTATAGTTTGAATTTGTACAATGAAATGATTATGCGGTCGAATTCTGCCGGATGATCTTCAGAGTCCTTGAAGCCCGTAAATTTTAAAAGAATATTTTAGACAGACCTTTCTATATGAAAATTCCAAATACAGCGACCACCTGAGCTGACAGCTGGCGTCCACACTCGCACGTTTGGAACTTGGCCTTGCAATTTTCTGTGGCGTATATACGACTCGAAATCTTCTCCAAATTCTTCGATGTAGTTATAAAACTTCCAGCAGTATGAAATTTTCCACAGCTACGTAATTTTTGTAGATAATCAAATTCTCAGCAGCTACGAAGTTTTTGTAGATATTCAAATTCTCAGCAGCTACGAAATTTTTGTAGATATTAAATTTCTCAGCAGCTACGAAATTGCCCAAGATGTAAATCGGCAATAGAAGACCTCTTCAAGGGTGTAATAAATTGGTTAAAAACCCAGGGAAAATCTCACTAACACCACAAGGTTAAGATTCCCCTAAAACTTGAACTTTTCAAAAATTAGGAATAAGTCCTTGGTCGAAATTGACCGCGATGAAAATCAAGCTACACGACTTGTCAGGTAACAGAATGAGAATGCCCTCTCCCAGCTCGGAAAACCCAAAATCTACGAGAACATTGTAAGCTACTCATGCGCGAAAGCCAAGAATTTGAAACTGAAATCTCGAGGCGCGCTAATCACACACTCAAATTGAAACAACTCAGCAACATACACTGTGCGTCGAAATCGCACGTTACAACACAGCTTAGCTACAGGTTGCTGAGGCTAACTGGGACCGATTAAAATAAACATATCGTATAGGAGAAGTTACGGCAGCAAAACGAAAAAAAATTATCTTTGCGTATATTTCAGAAACAAAATGGCGGATCAAGCGGAATATACGTACACATCCACTTCAGGGGCAGCCGAACAGTCTCAACGTATAAACATTACTGCCTATTGTAGAGGGCGCAGTAGGTAGATTGTTTTCGTTTGTTTTTTATAATATTTTTTTATTACTAACATTTTTGTTCTTATAGCAAAGTTTACAGGAGCTATTTTTGTATTAAAAAAGGTGTATTTGTTTAACGTCGATAAAATATACCGTTTTGAAGTAATCATTTTCAGTGTATTAGCTCTATGCATTTGTTACATATTTTCAAGTCGCTATCTGGCAGTTTGACAATATTAAACAAGTATATTGATGTTTTGTCGAATTGCTACCGGATTTATTAAGTAGTTCTTGTGTTAAGCGTTTTTAATTTGTTCTTAAAGTTTGTTATGTTCGTTTGATTTTGCCGCTTCATCTGAATTACAATTCTATTTTAATTGCCGCTCTTAAGTCAATTGCTATTTTATTATTCTTAAAGATTAAGTTATGGGTGGTCACTTTTGTAAAGCCTCTAAAAGCTCCCATTGTTCAGCTTGTTGGGACTGCATATGCCGATCGAAAACAGTTCTTAGAATTCTTCGTTTGCAGAATGACCGGAAGTCCCACATATAGGATTTGTTGTAGAATTCTTGCGACATATTTCACAATATGATGAAATATTCCAGCTGTTGGGTGTTCGCGTTTCGTTCTTTCGAGAGTCGATTTAACACCTTCGCTCGACCCGGTTGCTCGATACCATCTCGGGGACCAATGACAAAATAAGGCAAGGCAAAAGTGAACGCTAGCATCTGGGAGTGAACGGACGTGGTTTTTGGAAACGGGGTTGTTGGCAGCCTTCTGCTAAATGATTATATCGCGTCGTTTTTGCCTTAGGCAAAAGAATCTTCGACTTGTGTTGAATTATAAGCCTTCAAGCCCGTAAGAGTCTCCTTTGAGCCGTTACAAGTGGTAATCTCGTACAGCGGTGTAGGTTTTGGTTACTGAAGTTCCCGTCTTTCTTTTTCTTCACCAAAGAAAGTCCCGCCCGTAGCGTTGTCTCCATAATGATCCAGTCTTCAGGGGCGTGTCTGCGAATTTTTCCTGCTTCCCGAAGAACCTAGGAACACCCCAATTGTGCCTCTCTCTACTCCTCTACCGAACAAATCTAAGGTAATTGTTAATTGTGTTGTGAAACCTTGGTTCGGGTTTCATTTTATTAGACTAAAGTGCTGAACCTTCTATTGATGCAAAGTAAAGCGACCTTTAGTAGCCAGTTGCCATTTCTTGTTAATTGTAAAGTGTAAACGTAAATTGTAATTTGTGTATGCTCGAACGTCACTGGCTGCGCAGATCTGTGATTTAATACAGTAAATATCGCAAGCCACTGGCAGCGAGCCTTTTTTGTTTGAAAATTCTAACTTCCCTCTGTATTTAACTACAATTATTATCGTTTTGGATATTTTGTACTATGTGTGTCACCAAGTTCCAGCAGTAGAATTATATTGTCTTGAAATTCATCATATGTTTTATTTCTGTGTATGTTTAATTTATTGTGTACATGAACTTTGTAAGCTTTATATATAGGAGGAGGCACAATCAAGGTGAGTCCGATTCTCATAAACTGCTGGTTTCTCGGCCCTCCTACGAGAACCTGCATTCAGATATGATTTGGGAGGTGGCGCCCGCTAATTTTGACCTACTCTGTACACAACTACGTTAGATCACCCTTCCCTTAAGCATTTCTCGTGAACCACCCCTACTCCTCTGAGCTCAGCCGAAGGCACTTCCATTTTTCCTGCCGTGGTCCGACGAAAAAGCTCGTTTGGCCCGTAACAAGTTTCTGTTTATTAACATTTAAGACATGAAAAAAATCAACCGAAGGTGACCTCTACAATTATATAAATATTTTTTTCTTCTTTAAGGCGTCACAACTTCTTAAGGAAGCACTTTTGAGGTATGTTTGGTTTAATCAGTTCCGCTTAACTTCAGGAAGCTGTAATTAAGCTATGTCCCTTCACTTTCTGGACACCCTGTATATAGGATCGTGAAATGTTCTCAAATTCAAATAGATGGCGCATATATCACTTGAAGTAAATTAAATGTATCACTTTGATGATACCATTCGAAACTGTAATAGGTATTTGAATATACTTCTCTGAATTTCAGTAACAGTTTAAAGTAATTTGAAATGCGTGGTTAATGCG
>JABXWE010011118.1:0-16064 GCA_014611495.1 Limonius californicus | reverse complement strand
TTATCTATATTCTTCTTACATAGCAGTTGCATCAGTTTGTCGTACTTTGTTAACTGCTCTGTTATAGTCTACAAAGCAAGCGCATATGTCTTGATTTAGTGATCATTTATTATAATTTTAACACTAAGTAGTATTTAAATGTTTTGTGTTTGTTTCATTAGTTTCCAAAGTAAACTTAACGTGTACTTGATTTAAAATTAAAACACTTAATATATTTAATAATAATTTATTCCGGTATGAGTTTTGATACATCGTTGAAAATAATAAAAAGGATGCTACATAACTATGTAAAAATCTATTATGTAGTCCATTTAATATTAGAAAGTTGCTACCAATATCTTGGAAACCACCATCTTGAATTTTATTTTGCAATCATTGCCTAATCAAATTAAATAACTTTAGCCTGAAACATTTTTTCATACCTTCTATAATTAAGGGGATAAAAATTTGGCACGAGAGGTCAAAATGTTCGAAGATGTAGACAACGTGACATACAATTTTTGTGCGACGTGACTGAACACAAAGTGCTAAAGCAATAAAATGGTTGGACACTTTATTGTACGGATGGGGAATATTCTACACTATTCGCGAGAAGTAACAGTGTGCCCGGCTAGAATGATTTAAAAACAACGTTGGGAGAGCAATGCCGCATCTCCGTACGTAGGTGTCTTTGCAGAAAAGGAAAATCTAAGAAACGTGTATTACAGGTACCTAGAATCGAGATTTCTTAAGGAAATATCAGGGTAGCGTATAAAAAATTCAAATATGGACAATTTGTCTACTATTTACGGTATTAATTGAAATAATAATATAAATAATTTCTTGGCAGTACCTAAAAAAATGTAAAAAAAGTACAGACTTTGACAAACTAAGGTGACAACAATTTAAATTAAAAACTAATAAATACAAATGAATCGTTTGAAATAGTAACTGAATATGTATTTAAATATGATTATGTTTGCAAGTGTATATTCAAAATGTATATCTTTATTAGGCGAAACAAGCAATAGGCGTCGAGTTTTAGAAATTAGTTAGAGTGTCGAAATAAATAAAGCTCAATATATTTTGTATTTAATTATGCCAAAATAATTAATATCTACAATCTTCAACGCTTTTTATAACTTGATTTCTTGGAAAGACTTTCGAATATTGTAGTATCCATTTCTATTTGCCGGCAAGGTTGGATGGCCCACTGTTACTTATGCTACAAGAGACATGAACGAGATTGAATGCATTTCTACTTTACTTTCCATTTTCATTATTTATTGAATTTGGTGCCTTCGCTTAAGAATTCTCACCGCATTTGTAACTATATCGTTTTCAATAAAATGGCCTGCACGTTATATACGTATATTATATTTCTCTTCTGTAATAGCATTCGGAGTGCAAAAAAATTTATTATTAAAAACACTGTAGATATTCTAAGCAAATGCACATTCTCTGGATAGATAATTATTTATTAACCATAATTATACTAATCTAAAATTATAATTTTATCTACTAATCATGTGTTTGGGGAACATACTAACTGTTCAACATATTTTTTAAATGGGAATAATGCTGATGGTGAGTATAACTGCATTTCGGATATGAAAGAATCAGGTTTAATTAACACATTATGATGGCTGTTGATATAATTGTACGAAAAACGGAAAGTCTAGTTATAAATATGAATAAGAATGCGGTTTTACCAAAGTTTACAAGTAGGAAATTATAAATTTTTCTTAAAAACCTTTAATATCAAATCAGATGTGCAGCAGCAGCAATAACCCGTCGCCAGGAAAACACACATGTTGGATGCATGAAGAGGCAACGAACAACAGTCCTGGGCAACACACTAAAAAATTTATCAGAAACCAAAATCAAACGTAAAAAAATAAGAAAAAACGTTTTCCTGAAAAATTACAGAAACGATACTTCAATTTAAGTCTTCTGAGGTAGAGAGAGATTGACTATGTATTAGAAGCGGTCACGGGCTAGAGTTTAGCGCGTTAGACTTCCACGTTGAAAGTCTGGGGTTCAATTCCCAGTACCGGAACATCGGATTTTTAACGGCGGTTCTATCTCGTAAGGCAATTGGAAATCAGTGAAATATTCCGCCTAGTAAATCTTTTCTGGAATAGAAGTGTTTATAATTCCCATGTTTCGGAGACCACGTCAAGCTGTAGATCCTCTATACCTGCTGAACACAGGCTTAGGAGAGAAAATCGCTACGTCTCGTAAGAGACAAAGCACTTAAAAAAGATGAAGCTGTCGATTATGGAACAATTGCAAGTGGCACACAATTAACGGCTGAAGTGTATACAGGTATATGTAGGATTGACAAAGAATAAACTCTAATAGGCAATAAATTAGAAGCAACAGCACCATATTCAAGATAACATTGTAGGACAAAGCAATAATTTGCTATGGAGACAATACAGGACTTTACGTTTAACAGCTTCTAATTTTGGGAATATATGCTAAATGATATAAGAAATATTGCTATATTTGACATATTTTAAAATATTATATACCCATGAGGATAAGACCATGTAATTGTTGCCAATAAAGGAATATATAACTTAAAAATAAGGCCTGTTTATTGACAGAAACTACCAGTTGTTTGTGGTTTTGGAGGTTTGAATGCAGAAGATGGCTTCATCCGGTTAAATGACCTTACGCGTTTTTCTATTGGTACGACAAAACGAAATTTAGGGAATCTTAGACCGACATGGTATTTCACAATTAAATCTAATTTTTTAAACCAGCAAACTATTATATTATTTTTCCTGCTCTTTCCAGAACGTAAGACCGTCTACTTAAAGGCCTACATAACTGCAGCCAACATAAAAGAGAGTGTGTGTAATACACGATAAAACACTTTAGTAATATGATGGAAAATTTTACTTATTTTTAGTTAAATCCACATATCTCATAAACGTAGGTTGATATTATCGTAGTTTTGCTCTAAGTCTGGTAATTTTTTATAATCAGAACACCAACACACGAGAAGAAAAGTATCTTTTCATTATCAGAATAACAATTACCTTTATCCGAGTTTTTGTGGCGTAATAGATATGACTTTTTAGTAAAATTCCCATTTCCGGATCCTGGTCGATACAGAGTTTTTCTACTTATGTAGTTTTCACACCAGTTCTATTAAATAGCAAAAAAGAACTCGAAGTGTATAAGTAAGATTTGTTCAATAATTTATTATCTCTATATTTCAGTATTGGATGTGCTGTCTATAAGTTTAAAATCCGCATGTTAAAAAGTCGCCTATTAAAGCCTTCAACCTAACCATAATTATTACTAAGAAATACAACGACATTTAAAAATTCCAAGCAGGAAATATTGTTTCTTTAGTGTATGGACGCCACATCGACTAGAAGCGGAAACAGTAATTGATTTTTGGAATAAACAGATAAAGGATATATTACGTATCTTTAAATAAATGTTTGTTTCCAGCAATGGCGAAACCGCATTTTCCAAAAAAATATAATGTGGGAGGTAGGATCTTAACCTTTATTTAATTAATTAACATATTTTTCTTCTTCCTTCTTTAGCGTTACATCCATGAGTGAGTTGCAGTCTGGTCTATAATATTAGCTCACAACTTTCTATTCTTTGCAGATTCTTCCCAACTCCTCTTGTTCTCTAATTTATAAAGAGCTTTAATTAAGGAGACAAAAAATTGTTTTTCTCATATCTAAGAAAGCTAATGTTTAGTGAATTTTAATAAGACTAAACTGTTAAAATCAGGATTTTGTTAATTTCTAATGAGGGTCTAATATAGCTATTTTTAAATAGAATTAATGTAACCAACTATAACTGTTGTGAATAATTTTAATAAAAACATAAATATTTAGTTGGTAGCTTTCTAATAGAGATATTGCACTTCAATTAGAATTAATGTAGATGCATGGTTTTATTGTTGTTTTTAATATCAAAAAATAAGAATATTGCTTGAAATGTAGGAAATGGATGGTAATAGACTGTTGCATTTGCTATTTTGTATTTTTACCGTGTAATTTTTATAACCTTCGCTGTGTATCATCTGTCTATTTAGATCACGAGTATTTTTAAGAAAACGTCTGAAAGTTAGGCAATGTGTATTAAGAAATTAGCTTAATTGAGGGTTCGCATTTATCATGTTTTTTTTTAATTGTTGTTCTGAAATGTTTGTCAATAGATAGATGGCCTACATCTAATTTCTTTAGGCGCCACTTCGACATCTTGAAGAAGCTCCCTGTGGTAGGTAAACATTAATAAAAAATGAATTTGTAGGTTTTCCTTTTATTTTTCGTTCGGATGTGCAGCATTACCCCCTTAACTCAATATTATAATGAACAGATATATTTATATTTATATTTCATAGGGTTCTGTTGGCTCTCATAAAAGTTTCTTACTTTCAAAGTTTAGTTCTCTCCTGGTTTGGTACCTTAAGAAATTTGAACGATTTCAGTAAAATCAGTAATAATTTATAACGAAAACAATTAGAATCATTGAGTTAGAGTCGTATATATAAATACCAAGAAGGATAAAAAAAGGAACCTTGATATCTGGTATACATTTTCATCGAGGAACTTAACAATTATTGATAGAATTTCATAATTTCATTTTAGAGAGTTAATAATGACGTAAATGAAAAACGTAGAAATACCCAGAGAAAACATGAGCGTTAAATCCTGGAATTGAATTTTATGAGTTGTAATTCACCTACATCGTTTTCACTTTCAAGCATTTAAAAAAGCAAAAACAGCAACCAGTTTAAAAGGCGATGCCTGATCAATTTCGTTCACTCTACGCCCGCTCGGTAAATTTTGAATACTTGTGGTACAGCAGCATCGAAATTTATTATACAACGGGAAAAGTCTGGATTGGTGCGCATTCCACCTGAATATCAGAAGGGTATAGGTGAACGACGGTCAAATCCGAGGAACGGACAACTAATTTTACTTTCACTCTCGCGACACTTTCTCAGTGGCCAGCATCCAGTGAACAGCGAAATGGATTTCAGCATGGTAAGTGTCTTCTTCATTATGTACTTGTCAGTCACTAGTAGGATTTTCTTGTTTTCTAGATTATTCTCTTTGCGGTAGCTTTTATAACTGTTATTACGGCTGCTCCCCAAAGTATCGGCAGAGAATCAATTTCGGAGGAAAGTATCGATAAAGCTTTAAGCGATCGCAGATATCTCACAAGGCAATTAAAATGTGCTCTTGGAGAAGCTTCCTGTGATTCAGTGGGACGAAGGCTTAAAAGTAAGGTTTGCCGGGAGGTTTAGAACTTCCTAACTGTTTTCTAATTAATTTTGTGCTTTTGGGTTAATTTCCCGATACTTAAAAATTTAATTAATTCTGGGGAAATAACTTGAAACATTCATCAATGTTTAATACCCGTACGTCACTTTTTTAGCAAGCTTGGACTGCATTTGAAAATTGCTATAAGCTGAATATTGTGCATTTTATAGTCATGTTTTGCCTATAAATAAAAGGCGTGCGTTTGACAGGTTTGGCCTCCTTGGTTCTACGTGGATCGTGTCCTCAGTGTAGTCCCCAAGAAATGCGTCAAATCCAGAAGGTTCTGGCTCACGTACAAAAGAATTACCCAAAGGAGTGGAATAAAATGCTACAAAAGTACGCCTCAGGATAGAACAAAAGAAAAGATATTATTTGATCCATGTATGTATCTAACACAATAATTATATCAACCGGGAATGTCAGTGTGATGTAGTAATGTAATTTGAATTGTAAATGAGGATTGTAATGTATGTGTGAAATTATTTCCTCCGTGTACTTGAGCTGCATATAAAATCATGTGGTTATTATTTATAACGTTTCTTAAATAAGCACTTTGTAGGATGTAAAAGTAGGTTGTTATCCAAGGTGAATAATTACAGTTTTGTTAATCTTTTTTTGTTGAAAGTAATAGAGAAAATTTAAAATAATTAAACAATTAGTTTTCTGTTGTTGTACACGTTGCAGTTAGTATTATGTAGATTCATCATGAGCTAGATTGATTCAAGGTATCTCTATCAATTACAGAACGGCTTAAATAGGCTACACATGTTTTATATGACATCGAAAGTATTTCAAACTGCTTGATCAATATTTAAATGTTCAAGTTCGGTTAGTGAGACTTCATATTTTAATATTAAATTTATAAACGGACTTCCATTCTCAGCAGTTTACCTTTGTTTTGGTTATCCAATTCCCTAAAGTAATTGAAGGTAATTTTCGGATACTGCAGAATAAAGTAGAACGTACGGTGTTAGTATAATGGCGTTCTATATAGTTTACTAGAGCTGCACATAGTTTAGGTGACATAATAAAGTCTACGTAAGGAGTTTTCTCTCTTTTGCTGTTGCAAATATGATTTTTTTTGTTCAAGTATCAAGGGATCCAAAAAAGCTGACCACCAGCGGGCTGTGGTATGAAAAGTCACGTCTTTTCTAGACTGAAGGAATGTTTATTATGTCAATTTCAGGTTAGGTTGCGTTAGCTGGAATTAGATAATAATGAAACGTCATTTTTAGGAGCAGAAATCTTTAATTGAGCAACAGTAAAAGAAATGAATAAACCTGAGCTAATGTAATGATCACAACAAATGTTGAAAATGTCT
The DNA here is from genome assembly GCA_014611495.1 of Limonius californicus. NCBI lineage: Eukaryota > Metazoa > Arthropoda > Insecta > Coleoptera > Elateridae > Limonius > Limonius californicus. The sequence continues at coordinate 9,458 of JABXWE010011118.1, read as the reverse complement.
GTCTTCTTCCTCCAAACATTTCTGAGCTTGTCTTCTCATACCTTCAAAAACATTTTGTAATAATTGAGGTGAATTGTTAATTTCTTGACAGTTTTCTTCAATTCTAAGTTTCAGTTCGTTTAAATCATTAACTGGAATTTTAAAAATGGTGTTTTTCAAATAGGGCCATAGAAAAAAGTCCAAAACAGTAATATCACAAGAGCGAGGGGGCCAGGGTGTTGCAGTATTTCTACTAATGATTAGGTCATCAAAATATTCGCGTAAAAAATTAATTTTATCTACAGCTGCATGAGCTGTTGCGCCATCGTGTTGTAGAAAACCATCCCGTAGCTCATATCGAAAAGTTCATTTAAGAAAGGTTGCAATAATTCGTTCCTGTACCTTGCTGCAATTAGCGTGTCTTCGAAAAATATTGGCCCAACTAACCTATGACGACTCATTCCAACCCAGACTCCTATTTTCTGTGGATGAAGAGGATCTTTAATTGTAACGTGTGGATTCTTGCGACTCCAAGTCCGCATATTCTGGAATTAACATACCCATTCAGGTAAAACCAGGCTTCGTCAGTAAAAAAAGTTAAATTCAACCAACGACAAAACTGACCTCTTTCGGGATAATCCTGTTATAAAAGCTCCTGAACGGAAATAAATCGGTAAGGATGCGGATGCAAAGTTTGTCTCAATATTCTGTGGCATGTACCGTAACCTAAATCATGAACTTGCTGGCATAAATGTCTAATTGATGTTCTTGGAGCCTCGTCAATTCGTTGTCTTACAGTTTCAATTAAAGCAGGTACTATCTTCTTTGGCCTACCAGACACTTCTTTCCTTCCAACACTTCCAGTTTCTCGAAAATTGCTGACTATATTCTTAACCGAAGCATAAAATTTTGGGTATGTAATAATTTCATTGGGATACCTCTCTCGGAATTTCACAAAACAAGGAGGAATCGAATAGGTCTATTCTCCGTCAACTTGAAAGCCTTTCCGAAAGTAAGATTCAACAATGAATGCTCTTTGAAATGTATTAAAAATCATTTTAACAATCTGTCAGATTCGTATAAAAAAAAGTAGCTAATTTATCTGACATCATAAACATTCCTTTAGTCTAGTAAAGACGTGACTTTTCATGCCACAGCCCGCTGAGGATCAGCTTTTTTTGGATCTCTTGATACTATGGCATGTTCATCATTTAAATTGTGACACATGAGTGTATCACGAGAAATATAAAAAATTTACCTGTGTGGCTTGGATAAATTTCTCCTCGCACCGTAAATGGAAAGATAAGTTTTGTTCCAGTCTACAATGTCTAAATTAATTTTTAGCAATATTCTCACTTAATTATTTAGTAATATTGTAGATCTACATATGTTAATTGTTAAACCTCGGCGGATTCTGGTCAGCATCAATACATTTCAATTATAACAAATTCGTCGTATCCTCGAGTACTTTATCACTTACGAGACGTAGACATCTTGTCATGTCTCCTATGCCTGTGTTGCGCCTTTAGATTGCCACAGACATAGAGAATCTGCAGCTTAACGAGGGCTCCGAACCACGGGAAGTGTAAGGACTTCTACAACAGAGAAGATGTACTAGGCAGAAACCTCGCTGGTTTGCCATTGCCTTGCCAGGGAGAACGGCCGTTAAAAATCCGATGTTCCGGTACTGGGAATTAAACCCTGGACCGTCAGCGTAAAAGTCTAACGCGCTAACCTCTAGCCCACAGTCGCCTCAACAATTTACTTTACCTTAAAAATTTGAGATGACTGCAATGACTAACGAATTACAGTTAAATTGCGGAAAACTTCACCCTCAAAGAAACAGTAATCGTATAAATGAAAGCCATAAATTATCTGCTATTTTACCAAATACAGAATCGGCTAATTCGAGTCTAGTAAAATCGACATAACACTCTGATATTTTCTTATTTACCTTTTCAGGTTTCGCCTTATCATTTTATTTAAGTGGGATTCCTTAGAATCACAATATTTGTCATTCGAAATTAAGAAATCGCTTTTAATATTACTGTGATGGATTTAGTGAATAGCTTAAGAAGCAGTTAGAATGGCAGGACACCCCCGCTTCAGGGGTAAGAGCACTTCGCTTCAGCACGCTTTAGGTATAAGACATTGTGTAAGCAGTTAGATGTGGTTATTGAATAAATCTTAGTTAATAACAAGTGTATTTATTATAAGAACCTTCTTCACAACATAACAATTACAATAACATTATTATCCCGTTGAATTGAAACACAGATGAAATATTGCAACCCGCCAAAATTTGAGCTTGAGCGCAAATTGAAGTGCTTCTATTGTTAAATTATTACTGCAATGCAGGGTTGCATGTAGACAATTCCGTAACTAAATAAAGAGAACAATTGAACACACGCCGGTAGTAATAAATATTGTCTCTTTCAACAAATTTAAGATTAGCAGCGCAATAATCAGTACGAACTAGTAAGTTAATAACAATTATACGCGACTGGTTTAACTGAAACCCATCTTTGATCAACTTAACCTTGAAAACAAATGCAATAATTCAAATGACGTTTGTTAATGTTAGTATTCTGACTTTTAAAACTTCGACTTTGAAGTGATGTTTGTTATTGAAAATCCGTGCAAGTTTGGTCAGCGTGCGGTCCTATAATTTTTATGCGCTGAGGGTGTGCAGCTATTGCAGATTCATACGCGAATGCAAGCAATGTATGGAAATGCATGTATTGCATGCCCAAGGAGTGAAGTGAAGAAATGGTGCCGATAATTTCAGAATGGAAAAGAGGGGAGTATGGATGAGCCGCGACTAGGTGCAAGGTGTACTGTATTAGCAGAAAACGATATGGCATGTGTGGAAGGCCTTATTAGAGAAATTTCAGAAATTGTTGGTGCGAGTGTAGGATTTGTCTATTGTATTTGTATTTGAAAGATCGAGATCTAGGACGGGGATTTCCAAGCATCTCTAAGTACTGCAGCCATCATTGGCTTATTTTACACCCCAACTAAGAATGTTGCTTATCTGGGGTAATTCCAACCCCAGTAGTGATTTTTAACGTGTCACACATCGCAGGGGCAAGGGGCCTACGGTTTTACTTCTTATCCGACAGAAGGCGTACTTTCAGACTTTTCCCCGCTAGAAAGATCTCGCCGACCTTGACCAGGTTCCGCGTCCCTCGGATCTAAAGGCAAATGCCCTAACCACTAGACCACCGAGACCGGCTAGGATTTGTCCATAGTATTGTTCGTAATCTGCGTTAGAAAAAAGTTTGTTCGCAGTTCCTCGTCTCTTGTCTAATGAACAAAAATGCTTGCGAAGGGGCTTACCTCTGCAACACCTCACAGACTATAGGCACTATGGTGATGACTTTCTTCTGTCAATAGTTTCTGGTGACGAAACTTGGTACCATTTCTACACCGAAGAAGTTTAAAGCACAACCTTCTGCAGACAAGGTGATATTAACATTTTTTTCCACCACGAAGGACCCCTGTTGATAAAGTGTAAGGAACCTGGAGTAAACGTCAATGTAAATCTGTACAATGACACTTTGAACAAGCTTCATCAAGTAATAAGACGGAAACGTCCAGGAAAACTTACGCGTGGAGTCATTGGGCTGCAACAATGTGGAAAAAGTAAATCTTCAACGAAAGAAATGGAGGGTTTTAGAGCATCCACCCTATAGCCTGGATCTATCGCCTTGAGATTTCCATATTTTTGGACCGCAGAAAAAGGCATTAAAAGGTCGTCATTTTAAGTCTGACACAGAATTACAGATAGCTGTGGAAGATTTTTTCAATCAGCAGCCACAAGAATTCTATGAGCAGGTTATACGTTGGTTAGTAAAACAATGGGATAGGTGCCTTAATTGTGACGGTAATTATTTGTAATTGAATTGTTGAATACATTTTTTATATAGCAAAGATGGGTTTGAATTGAACACACCTCGTATGTTAAATAAAATTTTTCACATAGTGATATCATATATGTATACTCCAGCTGATAAGCGAAAGAATGGCATTTATCAAATCCAATATTTATACATCTTCCATTTAGCTACCAATAGAGTCTATAATAATAATAGCCGCCTTTCATAGAGTCACTACTCCTTTAGGAGAGTAGCAGGCACGGCTGCTAGTTTTTCTAGGGCGGTTTCCGGGAACAGGGCCGTTTAAAAGCCTTCGTGAACCCTAAGTGTTTTTTATTTCTAGAGGCCTGTGTGATACTTGCACTCGCTTGTATGCTAGTTTCATTGTTTGCATGTGAAGCAGCGTGGCGGACAAGCGCGAGTACTGGTCAAACAGTATTTAAAGTTAAGGAACGATCCGCGAGGTGCCCATTTGGATGGGTGGCCGAAATCTTCGCTCCAACGCTGTAACCCGGGGTGCCTCGGAGAGTACCTAAAACCGTCGACTCCCCCTGGGTTAGTGTGCCACGGCACTAACTACGTCAAACAGGGTTACAGCGGCAGCAGGGTGCAGAACTGCCTTCGGGTCTCTCCGCAATCATTTCCCATACGCAATTTTAGTTTTGTTTGTTTGCATAAATAAAAAACAATTCATAAGTCTTGGAAATACTCGTAAATTTTAATGCACCGTAAAAGCTTCTGAATTAAAATTTCGCAAACTCAAAGTATCACTAGACTTCTACTATTGTGTCTGTAATTATCTCACTGAGGCTGTTGGGAATCAGGACTAAAATTATTGTATCCGTCATTGAAAAATCTAAATAAATACTCCTATTTTAAATTAACATTTATTGTTTTTTCTTATTTTGGGAATTGTTTGCTTTTTCTTGTTATGTATTTTCTCAAGTTAAATATAGTAGGCATTAAAGTTGTTGGTTCGTAGGCCCTAATCGATGTGCCTAGTCCGCCTAATGGATAAAACGGCCCTGCTCGGGATTCAAACTCGAGAAAGAAACTCGAGAAATCTTGCATTGCTACCCGCCGCTGTACCCACTGAGCTACGCAGTCTATTACATTGGTGTCTATGCAGTTGTTATTTACAATGCAAAATAAATTAGTGTATTCAGCAACAGACCCATGACATGTTTTACATACAGTGGCCTGTTACAGCTCCATGGGTCCCCCAGGCAAATATGAATTTGGGGACTCCATGGACAGTGTTGATTTCAGGCAGTTTTCTTCGAAGAGAATTTTTGGGGGGTAATTTTACCCTTCCGATATATTTTTGGACTCAACACTGCCCATGCAGAAAACCTGAAGATCAATTTTAGATAAAATGTCGGTATAAAAAAACAATATTCAATATTTGACATTTATGAACAATTAAATATAATCCCCAAGAAAAATTCATAAATAATACCCATGAAATCAGCAACCAGACATATTATTTTCTGTTTGACTGTTGTTGAAATGGTTCTGAGCTGCGCCAGTGCGCTCTGTGCCACGGTGTTGTATTTCACACCTTACCATCCGCCTGCGTCACACCGACAATCTAAATTTCGATATTTTTACTACAGTAATAAGTTTAGACCCCTCACCAACAGGGGTGTCAAATTTAATTCGTTATTTTTACTACTTTACTTACGTTAAGCTCTCTAGAAAACGCAAGAGAAGATTCCAGATATGTACAAATAATCGGAAGCATGTATAAAATTTTATCAATACACGAAACAATTACTACCAATAAAATACCACTACAAAAATGGGTACGACAAGAAGATACCATCTTCCCCAAACTATTTACGATGGCTCTCGGGCGAAAGGCATCAACATTGGTGGATCCAGACTCAATCACCTTAGGTTCGCAGACGATGCAGTCATAATAGCTGACAACATCAACGAACTAAATGTAATATTACAACAAATAAACCAAGTCTCAACACGTATAGGTCTAAAAATTAAATTACAACAAGACAAAAATAATGAGACATGAACTTACCAACATACACATAGACAACAACTACATCGAACGCGTCAATGAGTATATCTATTTAGGCCACATCATCAAACTGGGGAAGGAGTATCAACATGCGGAGGTTACCAGACGAATTAGACTTGCATGGCAGCTTCCGGAAAATTAGGACACATTCTAAAAAACAACACAATTCCCTTAAATTTAGAAACTAAAGTCTATAATACGTGTGTCCTACCAGTCATTACATACGGATTAGAAACCAGAAAAACTCAGAACATCACAACGATCTATGGAACGAAGGATGCTTGGTATCTCACTTCGAAACAAAATTAGAAATGAAGATATTAGAAAAAGAACAAAGATTAATAATATATTTGAGGAAGGAAGAAAGATGAAATGGCGATGGGTTGGACACGTGGCTAGACAAGACAAAGATAGATGGGCACATAATATCACAGAATGCAGACCGAGACAAACATAAAGAAGCTTGGGAAGCCCCCCGAAAAGATGGGTAGACGACATCAGACACGTGGCCGGTAAAAGATGGTTAAACACTACACAAGATAGGAAAAAATTGAAAAGTCTGAGTCTTCGTTTAGGAGTGTACAGATACCGGTAAAAAAAGAAAAAAAATTTTTTGCTATGGTAATGAGTTTAAAAAGATTGGATTAGGGCACCTCTGTTGGTGGGGGCTCCAGGTAATTCCTCTTTTTGCCCATATAATTACGCGCCAGTGTTTAAATAGTATATGGGGTTTGCTGTAGGAAGATATAAATAGGTTTTAGTGCCGGTACGACAACATACTACGTGAACCGTACACCACATTTGGGTAATATCTAATGGGTTTACTAGATCTATTTTGTACAGATATTTTTCATATACTACTACTACAGGTTTACCTGTAACTGTAGTTGTAATTACAGTTACCACAGCTGAGTAGAGAGGAGAAGCGACCTGAAGGACATAGAAGTCGCCAAATGTTAAATCGTTTTTTTACTATTACAGTTACTCATAAACTACATTAAGAAAATTGGCGATATGAAATTACCTGACCAAAACTGTTTCGGTGTTCTTTTGGCATATTGTTAAGTTCTTTTAAAAATTTGTCGCTTTATATGAATTAATTTCTTAATTTCATTGCCGTTCCATAGGAATTATAACGTCATTTGAATTGCTGTTTTATTTTGAACACAGTTTTGGCTATGTTGCGTCTTTCTAAGTTTGAGTTGTGTTGACAATTTCTTTTGTGTCGAAATTGCCGAATGTTGTTTTTCTCGCGCTTGACCTTGCACACTTCCGAGAACTCACGTGTCCCTTATTCTGGAACATTTCATCTCATTTCGTAATATGGTGTAATCTTTTTTGGGGGGAAGTGTTGCGAAAGTTTGCCAGTCAGCCTTCCACCTTTAATGGCTTCGGTCTTCCCAAATTACATCTTCAGGTAAGGGCCGTAAATAAATCGAGTGCTGCAAGTGTCGGCTTGGGTTTTCGACGGGTATACCTGGTGTAATTTTCGTTTCGTTGTTTTACTATGGGGTGAAAACAACACATCGACAATTGTCGGATCTTATAGATGTACGCTAGGATTTTTAACCCAAACAAGAGGCAAATCATTGCGAATTTGCCGATCGACTTGGCGGATTAATCTCAAAGCCCAGCTCTTGTCCCTCTGCGGTACTATCGTCCGAAGAGTCCCGTCTTCGTTCAACGTTAACAGCCTGTTGAAAGCAACGTATTCTCCAGGGGCGTAACAGCCACCTCTCGTTCCAATGCTGCCCCGAAGAACGTTGTCTTCCTTCTTTTTTTTTTGGTCCTGCATCTGGAAATCAACGTCCCGGAATTGTGCCTGCCTCCACCGGAATTCAAGGTAAAGAACCAGTTTTTCTGTGCAGTGAGAAAGAAACCTTCAACTTCAGCGTCCCTGGTGTGCGTATATGTATGAAAAACGTAAATCCCGTTGCACCAGTGGCGGCGAGTTTTTTTTCTGAACGTTCAAAAATTAAAAATATGTAATCCGAACTTATAGCGTTATCACTAGTTGTCATTTTCTTGTACTGTCATTTTTAACAATTTAATTATATGTTTGTTAAAAATTTGCTGCCTCTTATTGTGTCTTTTGTACTTGTTTGTGTACGAATTTTGCAAGCTTCAAATATATAGGAGGAGGCACAATAAAGGTGAGTTCCATTCCCGTAAGCTGTCGGCTTCTCGGTCTTCCACGAGGACCTACAATCAGCTGGATTTTGAAGGTGGCGCCCACTTATTTTGAGTTACCCTGTTCACAACTAAAGATTTCCTCCCGTAAGCGATTTTCACGAACTCCCCCTACTCCTCTGAGCCACGGTAATAGATATAGGAGGTAGCACGACACGCGCCTACTTCTTAAGAGAAAGTTGTCCGAAAATCTGCAACGCTTAGCCCAGACAGAGAGGGGGTAATGCGGGCCTATATCTGTCGCATTCGCACTTATATAACTAAAGCAGATTTTGCTCATTGATGCGTGCAGGCCTCGTTGTTTTTTAAATAGTTTTCTTGTTAGTATTATTTAGTTGGTGCATTTCTGTGAAAATCATGGGAAGGAAGTGTGTGGTACCCAATTGTGATAGTGGTTACGACAGTAACAAGGAAAAAGTGACATTGTTTAAAATACCAAAAAATAGACTTCATGCTTGGCAGCAAGCAATACCGCGAAAAGACAGACTGTTGACTGAAAAAGACCATAAGAATAGTCCTGTTACGATTTGGATGATTAAGCATATTCCTAGAAGAGAGCCAAAATTTCATCATGATGAGATATTAGATGTGGTTTAGACTAAAGGGGTAGTCTAAAAGTTTTTGATGTCTGTGCAAAACATTTTAATGAAAATGAAATTTTGAGAAAAATATCAAATGAGCTTCATACGGTAAGTACTTTGCCGATATATCGTAACTTACATTTTTATTTACTATTTTGAAATTTACATCATTTTAGATAAAATTGTTAAAGCCGCGGCTTGCGGATACGGCAGTTCCTACTAAATTTTCAACTGTCCCAAATATTTATTAAAAGAAATAAAGAAACGTCGTATGTTACTACATAAAAAAGAACATATACCTAAAAAAAGAAAATGCAATGTAGATAATTCAGAAAGCAGGGACGAGAATATAAATAGCATCGGTATTATTATTTTATGTTATTGACATGGATTCGTGTATTAATATGACTTTAATTTAGGTTTATCACACATACAGTTTTTCAATCGACTCTTTATGCAAACAATACCTTTACCACAAAGAAGCCGCACATTTAATTATTGAATTGTCAGCTTTAACAAACATAAAATCAAAAGTTGCTTTAAAGATGTTTAATTTTTTCAAACAGGTAGAAACCATCTTCATGAATCATATTGATTCAGTGAACGTATTTGACGAAACAGTTGAAGACATACATATTTGACCAAAACCTGCATGTTTTTCCATTTCCGTGCGAACAACATAAAATGGACATTTTGACAAGTATCTTTTTCTACGTTAGTATGAGAATTAATCAATATTATAAACAGCAGGAAAAGATGGTCGCTAAAAAATCTACGGAAAAGAAAAAGGAA
>JABXWE010011110.1:0-53854 GCA_014611495.1 Limonius californicus | reverse complement strand
ACTTTACAATTAGCTAATAACCTTCTACAGCTTAAATGCATTTTCTATGTATCATCAGCAGTTCTCAAACAAAATTTTTATTTTATTTTTTTATTAAAAATTAAACTTAACGATTTTTAAAAAATGAATAGTACCATTGAATTCTAGTTGAGCCAATCTATTACTGGTTTAAATATTTGTACCTATTTCTGATACACCCTGTATGTGGAATTTAGATTAATTAGACGATTATTATAACTGCCGCAGATTTGCTTCGGGGAATAACCTAAAAACATTGGCAATATATAACGATTATATAGATAAAAATTACACTTTTGTCGGTAATAATCTAATATAAAATATTCTCAACAATTTGTCTTGCGCAACGTTTTAGGTGTTCCATAACATTTCTGATTAACTCTAAACCGTTTTTAAAGTGACACTAAAATTTTCTAATAATTTACAATGTATTATTTATTCCTCCCAGTAAAACTGACAGTTTCTGATCTACGTTAAAGCAAAAAGTTTTAAATAGCATTTTAATGGAGCGTAAAGCGATCCGCTGTAAATAACGTAGCTGAATTAAAAATTAATTTACGAACCGATTAATAAAAACGAAAAATAAATTAAAACCCGCAAAATAAATAAGCAGCTCCCAACCTGCTCTCTAAATAGATCATTAGTAACCGAATGCTACACATATAATTTTTTTCTAACCGAAGCCATAGGGGGCCACAAACTTTGGAAGCTCAAGAATTACATTTCATTAAGTTGCAATAAATTAAAAATATAACTGATACCTATTTAAAAGGTATAAAATACCTAGCTTGGTTTAATCGCCGTTCGTGAAGACCAGAAGGCAGGATTTTATTGCTCTACTTTCTTCTTCTGGGTATCGATAACATGCGCTTTAAAATCGTAAGAGTAATCACAATCTTATTGTAGTTTATATCAATCATTGCTAATTATTTCGTTTTTATACTTTTTCAGTAATAGTACGTAACGCTGGAAAACTAAACGCTACTGGAATGCCTTGAACAACCTTGAAGTAGCAAAATTATTATTTATGTTACTTGAACTAGCTGTAAGTAAACATAACGGTGCATTTTACAATTATTAATAAATATAGAAATGTACTCATGTTACTAGCAGGTATCGCATGCCTTGATTATATCTGAATAATCTTCACTTGAATATCTATTTATTTACCGGAACTTAAATTTTTTTGACTGCAAATGCTAATGTGACATTAATGTGTGACTCACGTTTTCTTCTGTCCAAATTAATTTTTGTCTTCGTACTTGTTTCTCCTTTCGGTGCATACACTTAGCGTTGGTATTCGAAGAGAATATGAATGTCAAATATTGCTTGCACATTATTAAATAATTAAGTGTAAACAGAGAGGGCCCGGTACATATCTCATTTATACATAATCGAAATTCCTGAAATACACTTTAACATTTGAGGAATTTACTAATTCCAATATCTTGGTTTATTAACATTGCCAAGATAAGCTATTCTGTACAACCAATCTAGAGGCATATTATAAAAGTTCCACAGGTTCTCAATAATTAAATAATTAGCAGTTTTATTCGCACAGTACAGCATTCAGCTATTTCATTAGCGTGTGCGGAGCTTCCTGTTTGTAAACAGTTTGAAATGCAAGCTCGGAAAATTATTTCAGTATGTATGTCACATAAACATCACCTTTATGAACATCTCATGAATCTTGTATAATTTATGCATCCCGTGTCACATGATGTTATAAATACACGCAATTAGTAAAGGGGTTTTAATAAACATAGACAGCTCTTCAAGCGTAATCTTTCTATTTCGAAATTAGTTTCACGTCCGCCAATATTAATAATCCTAGAATGAAACACCTGCAGGTGGAAATGTTGATTAATTTAAATACAAAGTTTGAATTAATTAGTACATGATCATCCACGGATGGAAAATTGTTTAGATTTTCCGTTAAAAATCGAAGTGGCAGTAAATCATAGTTTTATCTGCGCGGTTGCTTCGCATATCTGTCATTGAAGTCTCCTCGGAGTTTAAATTTCTCTGCTCATTTCAAAGAGTTTGCAATTCTTTACTACACTTAAAGTACAAACACTGCAAAAAACTAAACCGCCTTATTGTAATTGCATAAGATATTACAAAAAATGTAAGGCGTCGGAAATGGATAATAAAAAAATAGAAATTTGTAATTCTAATGAAAAGGTTGTGATATTGTAACAATGTTTAATGGTTTGATTTAATCTGTATGCAATAAAAATAGTTAATTAAAACAGCATAAAAAACCCGAACCGGCGTTAATTACAAGACAACATCATTTTTATAGTAAGACAAGCGACACTAAAAATTATAATTGCAAGTATACGGTTCTTACCTATGTTGACAACATGTAAGATTAAATTGAAATTTTAATGTAATTCCGTTTTAGGGCGTCTCGAAGCCGAGTATATAAATTTTCATAATTAATTAAATGCATACGCAACAAGAAGATTCTAAACAGAAGATGTCCCAGTCAAATAATTTATTAATTTATAGTTGGAAAAAAACCCGATTTAATTACAGTCCCGCGTTTCAAACTTTTTTAACTAAACCATGTCCAATAAGGAAACTCTAATTGATGCAAATGATAATAGTATATGCAAATGCTGGTTTCACTTGTTTACCCACAGGCTAGCACAGTTAGGGAAATCCACATCCGTCGAATACTTGTAGGCCAAAGATAATTTCGGCACGCTTTTCTTTTTGCTACCGAGCAAGAAACGATGACCGCTTCCTGTTTATTCTGGTTGGATTTCTTCGGAGAAGTCAATTAATATAATGTTACGTTTTTTCGCTAACAAAAGCATAAAATTAGTTTTTTCGAATACAATTGATTTAAACCTACGGTTTTGGAAATTTAATCTGAAATGAACTGCCGAGGATCAAAATCTGAACTTCCATGACAATGGTATGAATTACACAGTTAGTTTGTGATTACAAGACATTTCTTTGCATATATACAGCTCTTCATAATTGTTTTCAGAAACTAGCTGAAATTGTTCCAAAGAACTAATTAGCAAAATGCAAAAATTGTATATTCCGATTACAAATTCTAAACGTTGGAATATGCGAAAGATGTACAACCAACACAATTGAATTGGCAGGTAATATCCTTGTTAAAAATTGGAAAAAAAGCAGATTAATAGAAATTGTTATAAACGCATCAGTGCAGAACAAACTGGAAACCGATCTAACGAGAAACTGGAACTATCGATTCTAACCGAAATAACTCAGGTTTTGAGTGAATTCTGGTACAATCAACTGTGCCACAAACATAGAAAAATTACCAGAGTATAAATATAGACACCATTTTAAGCTAGACAACTCACAAAAGTGTCTAGTTTGATTAGAAATGCAATTATAGGGCCATGTTTGTAAAATTTATTTTCAAATACCACAAGATGATCCATACAATATTTGATTAATATGGTCATGGAAAACAAAGCGTACGGCTTCAATTAGCCCATACATTTACTACAATTATTCGAGTTATCAACATGTAGTTGAGTTGATTTTTTTTCAACACATAAAATTACTTGTAGTCACATAACTAAGTATGTGCAGGAACTACCATCTGTGTTTAATTCTTTTAAAGTCCCTGCATTTGGTAAAAGTATACTTATAGATTGCTTGATAAACCTGCATGGAATTTTCAGAAATGTTTAATAAATAGAGCTTCTCATATCTAAAAAATGACAATATTCAACCTAAATAAAGAACTGCGTTTGATTACAGTTGATAAATAGAAACTCTAATTTTTATAACCTAAAATTATGTTTAAAAACAATAAAACAAGTATTGAAAACAGATTTAACACAATTTTTGCAATAGATCACTTGTAAGCTAACTATTAAATCCCTGCAGAAGTGTAGGAATTTTTGTTGTTTATGTTTTGTCTTCTGAAAGTATGTTTTAATGTGGAAAATCCCATCAATACGCATTGTTTATTTTTAGGGTATTTTAAGGTCGTCGTTTTACGTAATTGTTTATTTAAATTGAATACTGCTATGTTTTTACACCTGGAATGAAAACCTCAACTTAGAAATAGCTAGACAGATTAAGGCCATTAGTTATGAAAAAGCTTCAGAGAATTTATAAAGAATCTATCCAGGTTTGACAACTAACTTCAATACTGACGTTCGCCGATTTCGAAAGATTGCAATCCCTGTGGATGTTCTACATTTAGAGGTAAATATTATAGGGTCTTGAATTAAAATAACTGTAGCAACTTCTCTCTACTCCGATAATTATTAATTAAATATACTAAAAATATTATAAACTGTATCATTTAAGTAAAAACATTCGTTTTGTTTTCGGCAGCCACTTTACCTAAAAGTTTGTTGCTCATATTGTATTTATTAGTAAGCAATTAATTTTTTGTTCTGGCATCGTTCCCCATATACATAATTAAATAATAGATATATTTGCATTTACTTTTCGTATCTTCCGTATGTTGATGCATATTTCCAATGCCGGATTAAGCCGGAAGCAGAGGAGCAAATGTGCTCCAGGCCCTAACTGACAGAAGAACCGGAAAATTTAAAAATGTATTAAATATGTTTAGCGAAATGTAATTACAAATAATTAATATTAATAATTTATATAAATTTATTTGTTGAAATTAATTTGTACTTTTGTGTTTTACAATCTTTCATCAATGTGACCAAATACTGACCATTGACTGACGGTGTGAGCGAGGTTAAATAAGACTGAAGAAGGGAATTTCCGAAACTCAAATTCCTGGAACCTCTGCTATAGAGTTTGTCGTACGCCCCAGGCAGCGAACGCAGCGCCCATTGAACAGATAGATATAGATTGTTGTGATGGGTGGATGTTCTTTGTCTAATAACAGCCGAAAGGACATTACTGCGGGAAATAGATTTCCATGAGCTTCTATCAGAATTTGGTTCATTTAAAGCTCGAAAACGAAATTTTATTGAAGTTTTATTTTATTCGTAATCATAATGTTATATTATTGTAGGATATTTTTCGTTTAATATACGTTATATTTTATTTTATTTTTATATTATGATTTTATTATTATAGATATTTTTGTTTCATATGAATTGTTAATTTTATTATTGTCTATATATTTTAATTTCAATGATTAAACAGCACAACGATTTAAATTATAGCACGACTATATTATAATTTTACCTTTAACCATTATTGCTCCATGGCCCCTAATTTCTTAATTCGGCACTGCATATATCACATATCCTTAAGTACATATCTTGCCTTTTGCATATTTTAGTGCATATAAATCCGTTGTTTATGAATGGTAAGTCTTAATACAAAGTATAATATATTTTTCATACGTTCTGATTGGGCAGACAATGTTTTAATTGAATCTCCTATGGCATTTTCCAGAACTTTAAAGCAATTTTTATTTCGCTATCCTTATTTCTCGGATATCCACACTAAGCCAAAATGCTAATGGGAATAAAAGTGGGCGCAGACATCATTCAAGCTGCGGTATCGAAGCATATCTAAACCTCAAACGTTCATTAGGTTCGACAAAGACATATAACTGCAAACTTCAAAGGAGTTAAAAGCCACAATCTTTACCGTGGTAGACCACCATCAAGGTCTTACTCGTAAAATCAGTCTTCCAAACATACAGCTAGTGTGGGCTCATTAATGCCGCAGATTTAAACTTCTGAATTATATCGAAATATGTTTTGGCATTAACTAATGAGAGAAGAGACCCAATTTTGAATATAAATCAAAATGTTTCCACCGTATACAACAGGAACTTGAAGATTTTTAATCGCTGCGGCGATTTTAAGCTAATTTGCTGAAAGCACAACAACGGCTAGCATAATTAGGAATCATTTACAGGAAATGTCATAATATTTTAAATAATGTATAATTACACTTCCGTCGCGGCAACTGTTTCGGCGGCAAATCAAACTTTATTTGGAATAAGAACGGAAATAATTTAAATGTTTGAAAACATTCCCTGGGTAGGAACACGCCGTTAAGTTGCGATGACACGTTTTCTATGTATTAATTTCGGATCCCTGTCTCAACGTTTCCGTACTCCAAACTGACCGAAATTGTAAACCAAACTTACATGCCCTTATTTAATATGTAAAAAATCAGTACAGTTTCCGTTGTAAAGAAATATATTTGCTTATAATTTATGTATGAATAAAATGGATAGGAAATAAACATTGACGTGGTTAGTTACCAGCTCCGGAAACCTACAAACAGTACATAACTTGCATCCATGTATTAATAAAATGAAGATGTTTCGTAAAATAATTACCAATAATGAGTAATTAAAAAAGATATTATATTGATTTCGCAGATCGTAATCGAATAGTAACAATTTACGTAATTAGTTAGCAGTCCAGCATACTGACAAAGGATATGCCTTTCCTATAGACATAACTTATTCGTTAATAAAATTAAGCTATTTAATCAAATATTTACCAATAATTAGGAATTAAAAAGTAGTTAAAACAACTGTCATTGGATTCAATTAAATAAAATTTCTTGAATTATTCTGTACATATCTTTTTCAGTGAATACACACTTGAATACTATGCATAAAATGTTTAATGTTTTATCAAGCTGCTTCTTCTGGAGAACCACTTACACGTGGAATTTATTATGTTTTGATTTCGTTTGACTGGAACACATTTGGACACTGCTAATGGGCAGTAAAATGCTTTATCTTTGCTGTAACGTGAATCGGGATGGGATTGCATAGCATAGGGTAAGCAGAAAACGTACAGAATCTTTTACGATTACAGTATGCAGCTTTAGGCAACTTTCACTCTTTGGTAAAATTGTATTTGCGGGTATTTGCGCAGATATTTAATTAACTAGCCAAAGTACTGGCTTGATTGAACTCACTTGCTCAAAGTAGATATTCTGTAATTAAATATTTAACCCAGATCTTCACCCAAATCGATTTTTAAGTGCCTTTTTATTTTATTTAACCCAACAAAATTAATTTAGTAGATTTGAATTTCAGCTTTAATAAAGGTTTCACTTAAGATAAGCTTACTAATGGTTTTACATGTTTAATTAATTAATGGGTTTTTTCTCGCTCAGTTTACTAATGTTCGATTTGATTTTGGCCCGAAGCTGCTTCAACAACGGTGGGAAAAATGCCACTAGGTCGTCTTGGACTATTTCGAAGTAAAGCTTTTCTTTGATTTCTATTTAATGTTAATTCAGCGGCCTTCATAATATTTCAATTTGTCGTATTAGATAATAATACCACTTTGGAGTTGATTGGGAGTCTTTCTCTAAAACTGTATACTCATATATCAATACATTCCATGTATTCTGTCGGCATATTCTAACAAATTCCGAATTTGACATTTACTTAAAAGTGTAATGTTGTTATATACGTAAAGCGGTATTTAGCATGCGAGGTCCTTGACCATTAAATTTCCCACTCTGGTTGAGAATGAACACTTTAGGAATACATTTGGTGATCGTTCAGAGTACACATTTTAATAATATAATTATTATTGGAGCAAACAAAGCGAGCCGAAACCGTTGCATGTCAGAGCAACGTTTGGGCCAGAAACCCCTAGGTAAATGAATAGTCAGTCAAAATTTTACTGTGTCCTGGCATGCACGTTAGCAAATCGTTAGAATTAGCCAACCGTATAAAAGTTAAATTGACGGTAAGAGCGGCTGTCAAATAATAAAGTATGTTAAAATATTAACTATATGCAAAACATGATCGTATTTTATGTTAAAACAATTTTTTCTAATTTATGTACTCAACATTTTTTCTATTTATGAGTTTACTGACACCTTGATTAATAGTGTATGGGTGATCATGCAGCTATTTTCTAAGGGCTGTAAATCTGGCTCTAAGTAGGACTGTTATTGCCGTTAAAAATTTTGATTAGATATTTAGAACTGTGAGATAATTTCTTTCGACAATTTCATATTTATAAGGGTTGCCTAAAAAATAGCGAATGATTTCGATCAAATTTATTTGAGGACAAATTTAGACAAATTTGTAGAAACAAAATTGGTTGGGGTATTTAAATCTACTTATTCGAATAACTGTATGCAGTAAATGTAAAAATCTGTTTTTTAAGATATTGTTGTTATTTAACTTAATTATTTCAATTCAACCTCTGAAAAACTTATTTCTTTTAAAATTTGTCTAAAGCTCAGGCCAAGTACAATAATCTTGTGACCAAATAATAAAATACTGCTTCCTTTTATATATTTATTTTGAAATTTATTATATTTAAATAGCAGCCAGAACTACTAGAGCTTATCAAATAGCTCCAAGTAATATACCATAGACCTTGTGTACTATTTTTTAGACACATCATTCTGTAACGTATTGCATTTTCTCTGAAAATGTTGCTATTAATAAATATGTGTTTTAAACACACTTTTCTTGGGTAAATCATGCTTGAATGATATTAAAATATCATATGGTATATTGTAAGTATATTATTGCCCATAAGCAGGGCCGCCGTTAGTTAATCTGCCGCCCTATTGTGACCAGTATATTGCCGCGCTTAAAAAATATCGTAAAAAGAAACAAATATCGGTATGAATGTTATTGGAAGTTACCTTATTTGTTCTGAAAAAATTATATTAATTATTCCCTCCTTCCGAAAATATGGTATACATTTGGAATTTATTTTTGTCCGAATTTATGGTATACATTTACAATTTTAATTAAGTACCTACTACTCCTATTAAACGTAATTACGAATAAAATTTAATTGATGCGGGATCTAGCTTTATCTATGGCTTCTTGGGAACACACTAAACTAGACGGTAAGCATCCTTCACGCCGATGTTTGATGTGGGCAATCTTATACGAATTTCCTCCTTCAACCAATATAGTTGATTCCATACAGGTCTGTAATGTTAGAAAAACATTGTCAAGGATCTCTCTGTCTAAATCCTCAAAGGCTTTTTCAACACATTCGATCAATTCGTCAACTGAATTTGGCGAAGCTTTATGTTGCAAATATTGTATGGAATTGAAAAATCCAAGATCCAAAACGTTTAAATCAGAACTGTTCGGTGGTTTAAACTGAATAGACCAGCCATCTGCAGAACCATGAGACAGAAGTTCTTCACCTCGTCACAAGCATGAGGTTTTTCATTATCCTGT
Organism: Limonius californicus; assembly: GCA_014611495.1. Classification (NCBI taxonomy): domain Eukaryota; kingdom Metazoa; phylum Arthropoda; class Insecta; order Coleoptera; family Elateridae; genus Limonius; species Limonius californicus. Next base: position 44,700 of record JABXWE010011110.1, on the reverse strand, counting down.
TGTACATATATCCGTTTTTGCTTATGACTTATGGGAAACTTTAAGTTGATCGTCGGAATGACGTTCTCAAGAATCATTTTTCTATGTTCTGCTCAATTGACGGATTCCACAGTTTTTGTTACCAAAGTCCCTTTAGGTCTATTTTTAGAGTTTCGCTTAGTCGGTTCTTGATATACAAAGGGCCATATACCAATTTTTCCATTAAAAAATTCGTGTCGATATGGATCGAAACGTGGTCGGGCGACAGCAGCCATTAACATCACTTTGGTTATAAACCGTTTGCTCTTGCAACTTCGGTATGGTTCTTCTTCGTCTATCATAATGTAATAAGAGCGCTTGATTTGCGTGTAATAAAACCATTTTTCGTGGACATAATCGTACAAATCTTCAAAACGTCCATCCGGTCTCACTTTCGACAAGCAAAACCTTAATCTCTCTAACTTGTTCTGATCTGTTAACAAAGGTTTAACAGTAGAAGATATACGCTTTATTTTCTTTCCTCGTTTGTAAATGTCGAACAGTGTAGACTTTGGAATATCGACAGCAAAGGACAGACTACGAATTGACCCTCGACGACTAAAAGGAACTTCCTTAACTTTGGATAACTGTTCAGAATAATCTTTACGTTTCCGTCCACATTTACCTTTCTTTTTTGAAGTAACATCAGCACAAATTTTCCTGTCGTTGCACTATTTTTGAGTCACTTTCCAAATTCTAGACACAGACAAACGGGTTACCCCAAATTCAGCTGCAACCGTATTTATACTACCATGCTTCAGCTTCTGACCTTCCAATTGCAACAATTTTTGCAATATACCATGACGTTACTCACCGGTTAATTGCTTGAACTTGGAATTCCTTTTCAATAAGCTTACTTAATTATTTATAATAATATCTGCCATTTTGTAAACAGGGCGTGTGTAAAATTATTTTTCATGAAATGAAGTTTTAAATCTATTGACGTTTTTAACACAAACAAAATCGGACATCAGCCAACTACATATGTATTAGTTGTTTGCCTAGCATAAGAATTGGCAAATAAGTATAATTATAATTCTTCATTAATGTCTCATTAATTTTCAAAATTTTTTTAAATGTATACTATATTTTTGGACGGATATGAAAAAGAAGACCAAACAACATGTTTAAGGCGCCTACAAGTCTACATAAACAAAATAATTAGTTTAACTAGCGGCAAGGGCTTGCACTTTGAATGAACAGAAGTTTAGTTCCGCAGACTAAAAAGCTGGCTCCACAATTTTTATAGCTATTATAAATTACTGATCATTAATTCTTCTATCGGCAGTCGACTTGATTTGAAAAAGACATTTAAAGAAAAGCTGATATAATTTTCTAAGAATTTTAAAGACATTATTTATTAACTATTCTACATTCTTCAAAATTTGCCGCTGCCAAAATCTGCAGCTCGGGTGCGGTGCACCTTTTGCACCCCCGGATTAAGGCGGTCCTGCCCATAAGTCTTGATGCCACTTCTTCTTGAGGGTGGCGTCTCCATACTAGATGTTGGCGATCATCACAGCTATTGCTACTTTATTCTCTGAGGTTGCGTAGCCAGGATGAATTTCTTCGTCCAACGCTCCTTTTTCCCTGTACTTTTCCTTGGACTATGAGTTGTAGCAATGTATATTTTGGTCCTCTCATAATGTGTCCGAAATCTTGTAGTTTTCTTCTTTTCACTGTTTTCACTACTTCTAATTCCTTATTCATTCTTCTAAGTACCTTTCCATTTGTCACTCTTTCTGTCCACGATATTCTTAGTAACCTTCTGTAAATCCACATCTCTATCGCTTCCAATCTTATAATTTCTTCTTTCTTCAATGTCGACGCTTGCATCCCATACATTAATATCGATAAAATGAAGCACCTAACCATTCTAATTCTAAATTCTAGGTTTAGACTTCTGTTAGTCTTCATTTTTAGAAAAGCTCCTCTGGCGGTTTCAATTCTTGTTCGTATCTCCTTTTTCTGTTGTCCGATGGATTCAAGCCAAGTCCATAAGTGCTTATAAGAGTATGTCCTTTCTATCATTTTATTGTTTACTATTAGATTAACATGTAAATAATCTTTTTTTGTGAAAATCATAAACTTCGTTATCTGCAGATTCATCTTTAAGCCGTATTGAGCGCTACCATTACTTAATGGTTCTGTTATTTCTTGTAGATCTTATATGTTTTGGGCTAGTAACAGGGTATCGTCAGCATATCGTATGTTGTTTATTCTCTTCCCCTTGATTACTACTCCACTGTCATTTTGATTAAGTATTTCATCGAATATATTCTCGGAGTATATATTAAATAACAACGGTGATAAAATACACGCTTGTCTGACCCCACGCTTAATTATTATTTCGTCAGTAGCTCCTGCGTCAATTCTTACCTTCGCTTTCTGCTCTCAGTATAAATTTCACTATAACTCTCTTTTGGTATTATATCACCTCTGATTTAGAAAAAATCAAGTTGTTAATAAGAATTAATAGTTACGGTTATGTTTAATGAAAAATATGTATACACAAAGGTTTGTATACCTAATAATAATACCCGTTCATGTTGAAACATTCATCAAAATGAAAATCTCTAATAACATGTTGCATCTGCTAATGGAATCAATTTTAAATTGGTAATAACACGTTGCTTCAATCAATGTAAAGAGTTTTTAGTGTAAGTTATTAAAGAAATGAGGAAATTTTATCGTACACACTTTACGTAACGTATAGTAAATAGGAAATTAATTAATTTCGAATTTACGATGATACGAGTGTCCATAGATCACCTCCAACGTATATTTACTAAGCAAAGAGCGTGATAATTAAATGTATCGAGAAAGTGCCTTTTAATCACAGCAGCCGCAAAATGGTGTAAAGTTTCGAAATCAGCACCGCACAGGTGGCAAAGTTCCCGCGAAGTTGATTAATTGCTTCGGTTACCTGATTTACTATTGCTAAATAATTCGTGTGTTATTTTGTTGGGATATAAATAGAAAATCCGATTTCCTTATCTCAAAGTCCCGCTTAAATCAATCACTTTAATTGCCTAGATGAGTCTGATTGCGAGCATTCCAAAATACGGGTTTTTAGAAACAGGCACCGGTTTTTCATACTTACTAGGTTTGGCAGCAAGCTATTCGGTTTTGATATGTGGTGTTGTAGCAATGCTCATCAGATTACACTCAACTAACAGGTGCTATAGTTTATGGTAAAAAATTAGGACCATAGACACTAACAGTTACAACCAGAATTTGAAATTAAGTAGGAATGCAAAAAACCGTGTCGGATGTGCCTAGATGAAATCTAATAGCGGATCGTTCGTGTTCGTACAAAGAGCAGGAATTTATTATTTGAAATTATTGCCGAGAAGGCTAAATATCTGACATATATATCTACTAAAATTTTTGTCTCAGACTACATTTCGGCACTGGAGAAAGGGCTACCGTTCAATATTAAATTGTTAAATTATGTTAATCGTGAGAACATCAACCCACAATCTAATAGTATAAAAAATTTATTGCATTACAGAAGTTTAATGGGATTTTTGATCGGGGAAATTCACAACTTGTACAGGTATTGATAGATCTAATCAAATTTATCAAGAATCGAGGTAAAAGAACGGTCGTTGATAATGAATGCAATTAATTTAATTGTATGTACTCCTTATCGGTTGTGAAAGGGATACTTTGCGGTTTGAAAATATTTTCTTTGTGTATTCTCATATCGTAACGATATACTAAGTTACATGCTTATCTTCAAGCAATTTAGAAAGCAATGCAGGTTCGCATAAATATTCGAATTATTCTTATTAAACATAGGTGCAAATGCAAAAGGCAAGCGTGAACAGTTACTAGAAGGTATTCTCTCTCGCAGATAAATGCGCGATAAGATACTTTTGACAGCAAAATTATTTTAATTCTCAAACAGCGTTTTCTACTCTTGAGTAAATTAGAAGTTCTTTGATCTGCAATACTTCAGCGATAAGAAAGTGTGAGAGAAAAATGCAAATCAAATTAACGTATGCGTATCCTATTTTTCATTATCGGATAATATAATACTGATTTAGTCACAGTTTACGAATAGAATTTGAAAAAAATTACGACTTTCACATGTTCAACGAATTTAGCTATTAATATGTCAGATCCGAAACAGTTTCAAAATAATGTTTTTTAAACTAATTGGCCTCGGTATTTTTTGCTTATCTTTATATTAAGGTGTAATATTCGAAGACATATATTTACAGTGTAATAAGTAAGTTATAACTACAACTAATCTGTAAGTTGCTCAAGGGTCCCAAATTAGTTTACAAAACTGAAAAATCAGGATTTAATTTGTGTAAGAAGTAGAGTAGTAAAATGTTTCTTATTTAAATTCAGTTGTGTTCAAATTATACCGTTTAAGGTATATTAAATACCGGGTTTTATTTACGACTTGGACACGTTGAATACCCCTAAAAAAATTCACATAATCTTGAGGCTTCAGCAAACTATTTTAGTGTTACTTAAAACGTGCAAAACAAGAACCCAAAACTGAGTAGAACCATATAGAAAATGCTGATTGAGTGGGACTAACAAATTATAAAAGAACATGGTATATCGTTGTGGTCAATTTAATGGATATACTTACAGGTATTTTTCATGAGAAAGAGAGCCAAGGAAAGTTTATTTACAACTGGGATTGCTGCGTAAAACATTTGACTTACAATTTTTATTGATGTCTGGACCCAATGCAGGGAACTTTAATCCTAGCCTGTAACTGGAATAATTTCGAATTGGGACAGCCATTTGCAAAAAAGTAATGTATGGGTTGTTTACTTAAAATTCTTTAGAACCGTTTTGCCTTTGAATTAACCCAAACCATTTATATTATATGAAATTACCAAAAGCGAGAGAAACAGTATGCCTGTGCTACTAATATGGCTTAAACGCATAATTAAGAACGTTTTATGGCAGGAGGCATATTCTTAAATGTCGATTTTATGGCATACTTTTACACCTGTTGGGTTTCATATATCCAATAAAGAGTCGTCTTTAGTATATTGATATAATATAAAATCCTTACATTTTCTATGCCAGAAGGGTTTTTCAAAGACGTTCTGTTTTCCAATAACGGTCAGAAATATTCTTTTGAAACTTAAAAAGGTGTAAATAGTAGTTAATGAAATTTAAGTTAGAAGCCAATTTCTCTTTCTGTAAGAAATAACGAAAATGTATGTTTCTATGATTGTAAATTCATATAAGTTGCCATAGTTACACCCATATTTAAGTATAGATTATTCTGTATAGCTGGGTGCATATTACGACAGTCTTAAATGAATGAAAATCTCGTATTGTAATGGCTGAACTGCAGTGCACTTCAAATTTTAGGTACTGTATTGGTCCAAATTATTTTCTTCGCATTAATTTGAGAAATTTATGGGTACTTGGATTTACTTGGAGCTGTTTTTTACAAAAAGCGAATGTAAATATTGGATAAATCTTGTGAACAAGTACAATAGGAAGCAGCTAGACTGAGGAATATTATTCTGCCTTGTAGAGTAGAACTTGCACCAACTTACTCCAACAAACTCGCTCACGAGAATCATAGTATTTGCGGAAACTAAGGAATACTAGATAAACATTTACATGCGTACGGCTTCCAGTAGGAAGGTCGGTCTACATGGGAAAAAATTATGGAAAATTTTCATCGTTTGTGGTAAGCCTCCCTATATGTATTATTATTATCACAGAATAATACACTAGTGATACAGAAGCGACACTTAAGCTTGTTGACGGGTCCAAATTTTCAGCGCGCATGCGGTACATTGTCACGCCTTCCGGTATGTATCCGAGCATCTTAGATGCAGTGAATGCAGTACGGTAGTGTGTGTTTAAATTATTAATTACTGTTTTACTTGTATTTAAGAAAGTTAAAACATAATGTCGAGAAAAGGTGGAATCTGGTGCTCCGCTCCAAACTGCACCAATAGCTGGAAATCCCACGAAGGTGTCAGTTTTTTCAGATTTCCGAAGGATGTTAATAGGTACGCTTGTTGAACTCTAATAGTTTTAATGTGCTTTAAAGATGAAAAATCGAATTGCCGGTTTTTGTCTTGTATACTTTAGTTATTTATGCTGCAATATAATTGCATAACACTAAGTTCGCAATTTTTTGTAGGGCTAAAAGTTGGGTTATTTTGAGTCGGCGTCAAGATTTAATGGATAAAAGTGCTGAATATCTATACAATAACTGCAGAATTTGTGGCAATCACTTCGAAGAAGCAATGTTTACAAGCCCATTAAAAAACAGACTTCTAGAAATAGCAAAGCCGACTATTTTCAAGATTTCAAATCCACCTCCTCGAGTTACTGGGAAAAGAAAGGCGCCTATCGAAAGGCAGGCAATTTCAAATAAGAGAGTCTGTTCTTCTGCCGCCACAAGCAGTCCACTATTGCCGCCCTGTCAAACAATAGAACCGGATGTTCTTCAAAATACAATTAGAACTGTTGCTACTCAAACGTCTTTAACAATAATATCCTATTACGTAAAAAATAAAAAATTACAGCGCAGAATAAAAGCACTTCGTATTCAAAATAAACGCCTGAAAAGCTTGGTGAACCAAAACAATCGAGAACCTGAAATTAGCGTCACGGATTTCGAAAAACAATGTCATAAATTTCTTCCAGAAAATGTTTCAAAATTAATTAAAACTCAACTGTTTTTAAACCAAAATAGTAAAGGGAATAGGTATACCGAAGAATATAAAAATTTTGCTCTCAATATATATTTTCTTGGCCCGAAAGCATATCGATTTTTAGCAACAATATTTTCCCTGCCATCAAAGAGGTCTTTGGAACGAATAACTGAACATTGGCAATATTCCCCTGGACTGCAAGACTTTTTGTTTGATGCCCTGAAAATAAAAATTCAACATTTCAGCTTAAAAGATAAATTATGTAGTTTAAGCATTGACGAAATGTCGTTAAAATCTCAGTTATTTTATAATATCAAAACTGACGAAATAATAGGCCTTCACGATTGCGGAATTACAAGAAAACCACTCCCAGCTAAGTACGTTATGGTAATTATGGCAAAAGGTGTATATAGTAAATGGAAGCAGCCCTTAGGTTATTTTTTTACAAATTCTACTTCTACTAAATCAAATTAATTTCTTAAACAAAATGTTAATATTTTTTAAAACCGTTTGTATAGTCAATACCAAAACGGGTAAAGATGTTACAAAATCTATCAAATGTTTACGTGGGTGGCAAATAACAATTTCCAGCTTACTTCAATTATGGGAATCTTTAAAAGAAAAAGGTTACAAATATTTATTGACCAGAAGATTAAATCAAGATGCACTGGAAAATTACTTCTGTTCGATACGACAACAGGGGGGTAATTCCTACAATCCAACACCCATTCAATTTGTGAGATCGTTTAAAAAATTATTCTATCTTAACTATATGCAACATTCCCCAAATGCAAATTGCGCAGACGATTTCTACTCAATTTTGACCAAATTAAAAGAGATTCCAATTCAGAATAACGTAAATGTAATTCATAGGCATAAATCAAAAGAACTGGAAGTGCATACTACTGATTACAGAAAACAAATAGCGAATTCGAACGCTGTGAAATATGTATGTGGATATCTATATAGAAAATGTTTGGAAGTTCATAAGTGTCCTAACTGTGTAGATTATTCAAAATTAAAATCATCACCGGACAATACCACTTTGTTTTGTCAAAATAAAGCCTACGAAAATAGGAATAAAGACAACTTTGGCAACCTGCTCATGCCTCATGATGAATTTTATAGATATATTAATAAGCTAGAAGAGGCATTTTTATTAAATATTGAACAGGCAGTTGTATCAAACAGTGTTGGCCAAACACTTGTCAACTATTTAAAGAACGTTCTATTTAATCCTCCTTGTTCAGATTTCCCCATGCAATATTTGTAAAACTATTTGTTAGATTAAGGATATTTTATACTCTTAGACTCTTTCACTAGTGTATTATTCTGTGTTATTATCATGGAGCTTCCACAGGCCTTGTTGGAACATCGCTTTGGTGTGAGACAAGGCTAAGCTAGTTTGTGCAATACACAACAGGTGCCGACTCTGCGCGTTGGTGCGTAACCATGCTTAGCTTGCCTGGTGTAAGGTGTATGCGTGTAGAGTCTTAGTCCTCTAGTGCGACCGTAACACGAGGAGTGCCATTAATATAATCCCCTATGGCAAATGCAGAGCGGAAACAAGTACCGACCAACCAGAGAATTAGAAACATTTGCTGACCCCTATTACATCCAAAGCCTGACTCTCTTACCATTGAGTCACTCCAGTACTGCCTGTATGTATAACTAAAAAAAAGAAAAAAATGACAAAATAATCAGAAACATTGCAGTTAACGCTTGTTTTGCTTCCCTTATATCAGAGAATATCTGGATCTGTAAGTCTACTAGTTGGGACGTAAGGTATAAACGGAAACTTTTTTGTAAATAACTGTTTAGTCAATATTAGTCACATCAAACGAATTGTACCAAAATTGGTTGCTTTGATCAGTGTACATCGAGTGTACCGCCATATTTTATATAAGACTTTGTATTTAATCCAAATGGTAAGAGCAAAATCTGACGTATTTTAAAAATATTGTCTCATAGCACCATAAATTGCGTTAGTCTAAAATTGATGATTAATATTAATCGAGGAAAAAATTCAATCAGTATTTTATACTTTTATTAGTAACACTCAAATCTCCAAATGCTAGTAAACGTGTTTTAAGACCTTCATTGGCAGCCTTTTCCTCCCACTGTTGGGCATCGGCCTCTTCTCTGCCATTTGTTTCTCCTCAGCGCTAAGGTAGAAACACGAGGGACCTACAGTTCAACGTCGAATCCGAACGACAGAAATTCTAAAGAACTTTTTAGCAATAAGATCCCACGGTGGCAAGCCGGATTGGGATATTGTGTGTGGTGGGTTGCAGGCGAGATTTTTATAAATCTGCACAGTAATGCTTAGGTTTCGAACCCAGCCAGAATCGAAGTTTTGCTCAAAAAGCGACCGCTCTATCAACTGAGCTACCACCACACAGATTGAAGCACATTACATTTTACTCTTTTGTGTAGTTCCTCGTTAAAGTTACTCAGGTGCTGTTCAGTATTTTTGAATCAGTTTACCATATTTAATATTTCTCATAACAGCTACACGTACGTGTACTACCTCTCGGGGGAAGCATATAAGTGTTGGCCTACCATGGTTGTGAAGATCTGAGCTAATCATTTGTAGAGCACATTAACTACATCGGCTGTAGAGCTATCTACTTGGAATATTACCTAAAGAGGTTAAGGTATCGTAAGTTGCTCTATAAACTTGATAATGTAAATATACCTCCGTATAACATTAAACTTTGTTTTAATTAAAATGTTTGTTGAAATCAGATAGGTCACTAGTATGCCCTAAAGATCTAGTGGGTTACAGTAACACAAAAAAGGCTGTGGAAATACTAAAGCCTTATCCAAAAGACATATCAGTGTTTCCTAGTGTTTCAAAGGTCGTTATTGTCAATCATTTCTTGTACATGCGTGTTTCTAGATATTCTGTGATATCAGCAGTCACACGCGACAATCTTTATTCATCACAATTGAACCTTGTGTTTATAGATCTCTAATGCTTTAGCTGCGATAGACACTAATCATACCTCATACCTTTGTTCTTATTATGTATATTTATAAGTATTTTGACCGCTTAATAATATTAAATTCAGTTCATTTTAGCTGTAACCGTAGATTACTTAAGTTACTCGTTCCAGATGAGTACCAAGTTACATTGTTCAGTATTTTCTTTCCCGACGATCATGCTAAAAATTATCTGGCCGTTATAGATATCGAATGGGGTTTATTTGTGAAAATAAACTGAAGATCTTTATTAACAAGGATCCTGCTCCGTATGTGCTTCTAACACAGCCTCTTTTATATCGGCGACATGCAGCTAAGCACGATGAATTGCGAATTGTGATAAGTATCGTATAAGGAAGTGTAAATCGTTGCATTGTTAGCAGCGCATCAAACTTCAATAACATAAAGTAAAGCAAGTGCGTCCTGGAGCTACGTTTGAACCGGCTTGTAATAAAGCAAGGAGTGTTCCTATTACGAGATGCCGTGCCCAGGAGACTAGGCGTGCGAAGACATGTGTAAACACTCATTCAGATGAATGACTTTTATTATTCTTCTATTTCGACCTGCAAGATGCTCACATTTAAGCAAGGTGTCCTGCATAATTGATATATGTCAAATGATATATTAACACCCTACGCCGTGCGGCTAATGGAAGATGGTAAATAGATCTTATTGGGTATCAGAAGTAACACCCACGGGCTATTTGTCATCTTAAAGGTCGCGTTAAACTCGAATCCATTATAAAGCGCCGGTATGGTGACGTAAATTAAAATATTATGGAATTGAGTATGCTCGAGAAAAGTGCGACTGCGACAGTACCTATATCTAGAAAATGTCAACCCACCCAGAGTATTTATCTTCTTTCCAAGTAACACTATTTGTTAATGTCGTTAGGTTGAACAAAGACGTATGTAAACATTTAAAGAAGCCCTTATTACCATAGCTTTCAAAACCCCCTAAATAAATATTGCAATCAGGCATTAGATTTTGATTGTTGACTTAGTGAAGAGCTTATATGCAATTAACCAAAGTTACAAACCCTATAATTTGAATGATGTCAGTCTTCCTACTGGGGATGAAAACAATTCGTATTTAGGTGTACTAAATATTACGGTGAGAAACGATTCGTTAATAGTTCGAATACACAATATATTATATTAAGGATACCTTAAATCTCTATTCGGAGTAAATTTATTGAGCAATCTTGCCAAAACAAAACTTATATTCACCGTTTTCATAAGTTAAGCGCAGCAGCCAGTCATCTTTGTAAAATTTGCTATAAGCTTCTCTCTTTTCCTGCATATTATAATCAGCAAAGCAAAGAAATGATTCGAACTGCCACCACGTCATTGATCCAGTGTACGACCATTCTCTGGGCTTCTTTCTAAGCATGTTTGCTCTGAGTAGATTGAAAAATTTATTATCTAAGAAACTGAAATTAAGAAATAAATACGCAGGTTAGAATGGCAAAATTTCCGAAATACACAAATCTTACATGTATTTTTCAAAACGGATATTACGTAAGTTTTCGCATCTTCTAAATAATTTACAAAGATGTTTGGTGTCCCTCAGTGAATAATACGGATCTCTACAGCTACGTACTTCTAAAGTTTTGAGGTGTTTGCAGTTTTCTGATAGCTAAAATGTGGAAAACCTTATTTTGTTGAAGCTGTAGGCAAACTTCACAACCCAACTGATCTTAACAGCTTGGGCAATCGTATTCTTTCGTTTACAATAAAATGCTCTAGTTGGGGTACTACTGAAATCCACTGGCGTAGATCCTTTGTGCTCATTTTCCTACCATCAATTTTTTTACAAAGAAGTGTTTCATCTTCCACTATACGCTTAAAGCGTTGGCATACGAAGTTGACGTTAAGCATGAGGTCGTATTTTGGTATTTCCTTGAAAATTTTAACAAGAAGTTCATCCGGAAAATTTAATATGTTTGTTTTAGATGACCAAGATTTCATTGAATGACTTGTCGATGTATCGCTGTTTGATTCTACCCTTTGTATAGTACTAATTGGCTCCATTTTCTTATTTGCACGTATGTTTAATTTTGGTAGATACAAATACCTGTGAAAGAAGAGAATACCGAAAAATTTTTGCAGAATTGAAATTTTATCCAAACTGTCAGTGTCAGACTAAAATTTTAAATGAAGTATTTTCATTCAGTTCAGTCATGCCTTGCTTTCGTTGCCGACTGCGATATCATAAATTATTAGAATTTATTCGATAGCACGATGTTTGATATTTATAGATAATCAGAATTATTTATTATTTTATTTTTAATTATATTATTTATTTATTTATTTGGCAAACATGGTGAACCCAAATTATATAAATAAACAGGAAGAATATGTTAAACATGCAGGAACATGATATACAAAAATTAATGTACATTTTTTCTTTTTAAAATATCGTAAATGAAAATTATGTCATATCAATCAAGACACACATTTAGTAATCATACTAACAAATTTTTTATAATTCATGTTTGTTTATCATCTTGGTTAAATATTTATCTGGAAAGGTTTTAAGGTTATTATGAATTGTTATTATGACAGAAAAGTTTCAGTATTGAGGAGTGTTTAAGTTAATTCAGTTTATGGTTTTACCAGGAAACCGCTCTTTCGAGGAAGATCTTATAGTATAACTACGAAATAAATTTAAGACTGAAAACACTAGTTTAAAAATTAATATTGCGTATGGGAAATGATTGCGGAGAGACCCGAAGGCAGTTCCGCACCCTGCTGCCACTTTAACCCTGTTTGAGGTAGTTAGTGCCGTGGCACACTAACCCAGGGGGACCGATGGTGTTAGGTACTCTCCGAGGCACCGTGCGGGTTGCAGCGTTAGACCGAAGATTTCGGTCACCCATCCAAGTAGGCACCGCGCGGTTCGTTCCTTAACTTTGAATACTGTTTGACAGTACTCGCGCTTGTCCCCCACGCTGCTTCCCTAAAACACTAGATGATAAGGGTTGACATGTTATGGTATTCTAAAAATTCTTATTAACCAACAACCTTGATTTTGAACAATATGATTTATTGTATCACCACGTTTGTCTAACATTTTCGATGTAACAGATTTTGATGTGCAGATTGGAAAACAGTTTCGATTGAAACTATAACTGTGTTCATATTCAACATTTCTTCCAAAGTTCGAATACCCAACCTAAGTTCCTTCTTCTCCCTGAGAGCTGAATAGAACTGAATAAACTGTCGTTGGTATGTTATAATGTGGAGCAAATGGTCACTAATACTCATACCATGAAATTAATATTGCAATTTTACGTAAACCACTCTTTAACTACTACAGACCAGGATGTAAGTTTTTGTGTGCAAGCGTGTTGCTGCTACCGACTGTGCATTAAATGCTGTGAAAGTATATTGAATGAAAATTGGCAGATCTAGGATAACACTTAGACTAGCACTTCGTAATGAATTTGGAAACAAGCCCACTTTCACGTTTTAACGCGAGCGTCTAAAGAATCGCTTGTCGAGTCTGATAAATTTGACAAGCAACATAATCGTCAGTTAACGTCTTGTAAATACAGTTCTAAGTTTTCATGATAAATCACAGTGACTGGTGGTTGTAATGACGCCCAGTAATACGAGAAACAAGACTCACTTGACGTATATACGTGTTAAAAGTTGTTCACAATACCGACATTTCCAACAGCGTGTTATATCTTCCCCGCAATTACACTTTATCTTGTTGGGATATTCGGCTTGTTTTAAAATTGGGGTCTTAAACTTACAGAACTCATAAATTGGATTGACCCGGAATACAAATAAGTTAATTCCCGCCCGTTCTTGCATTACAGGACACATTCCGTACCAAACAAAGCCTTCGTGCTTGGTGCCATGATTCACTCTTCTCGTAGGATGTCATCTTGCTTGCTATAATTTCTCCCAGAGAAAATAATCATAACTGTTAAATTTGACGCCGGAGGCAAAATTTCTTCCCTGGACATCGTTAATGCTTTGTAGTCCGCAAAATAAATTTGCGATGCTTCGCCAAGCGTAACCGACTGAATGTGTACATCTTTAAAAATTTTCGACGTGAGCAAATTCACAATTTCTTTCGATTATTATTGACAGGGAATGTATGTTACGTTATTAAGAAAAGTTAAAACCGATACGCTGATTTTCCACTTCCCGCGTTTGCATGTTAATTTGAAAGAGATTTAGCAGTTGCTAAGGCAAGGAACATTTCGTATACGCCTTAGCTTTTTGCCATTTAGACTTGATCTTACTTATATCTATTAAAAAGTAGACCATTGTTGTTCAAAATTGAATACAGTAAAAAGCGCTTTGGTACACCACAGTTTCAATAGGTATTCAATTTGGGTTTATTATTGCATGCACCATACTGATCTGACATTTAGTTGATACCTCAGCAGGTTACCAGCCTTGTTTCATAAAACAGAAACGAGACCAGCCTCTAACGTTGCGTCGGGTATTTGCCAACAATGGCATAATTAAGCTCCCACAGATGCTACAATTTTTAATAAGAAACATCCAGCCCCCACTAATAGTTTCATTATACAGGGTATGATGTGGGAGAAGTACACTATTGGTATCTCGCAGAAAAAGTGATACAAATTCGATTAATCAGGGAAAGATAGGGATTTTAAAATTAGTTTATTCGAAAGTCAAGAAATGCTCTACTAATGTCACAACAACAGAAAATTAATTAGGTTGATTCTTCGCAATTCAAAAACCACTGTTATTAGTAGAGAAGAAAGTACGAGGGGAAATTCACTTTAAAACTATTGCATTAAAAATACAACTATATTTAAGAGTTTTCATATTGAGTGCTATATTTTATATGAAATAACTATAAGGATAATTTGTTCAAAGTTAAAGTTTTTACGTGCTACGTATTTACAGCTGTTGTTGCTTGGACTATTTTTTGTCACTGATTTTCCTGCAAGACCTACTAAACTCATACTTTATATAAAACTTTTTTGAACATACACAGTAATGAAAATTGAAGTTAAATACCAACGAAAGATTAATTCATAGTACTAACTATAGTAAGATTAATCAAACCTGCACGTCTTTGTTTGAATAATTATTTACCTTCGTGTTTAAGCCACCTATATCGATACTATACTGCAACAGTAACAGTAAATTAGACTGATAGTTCTAGAAGGATAATTACTTTGTTATTACAATTATGTATCGATTATATATATTATTATATTATGGACAAACCATAGTAAGTTAACTATTGAGTAAATTACGATATCTTAATATTATCCTGCCCGGTCAAAAGAAGGATAAGTAAAATGTAATATACATGTAAGTTGCAGTGGTAGAATAGAATAGAATACATTGATTTATACAATCACGATACAAATTAAATAGTAATATGTTTATAAAAAAGATTATTTGGAAGCAGGAATAATAGATGCGAGAAGGCGTAAATACCATAAAGGAAGTCCATATCCATATTACAGGAAGCGGAAAATGAAAAACCAATAGAAAACACAGATGGGAAGAAAAGAAACGATTCACTAAAACCTTGTAGTACTACTTTGTTAAACTTAAGTGTTTAAATTGATTACTAATATTATTTAAATAATAAGAATTTGGCCAAAGAACGCATATAGATAAAATTTACGCAGTGGGGAACTATAAAGGAAAACTCAATTAAAGTCGAAAAGTTCTGCAAGAAAAAAATTTTAACAAAAGTAGGAAGAGGAAACTAAATTCACTTTTACGATATTTGTCTTTACTCTATGTGTATTATCATTTTCTTTTGTTATATTGTTCAACAATGAGTTTTTGAATTTTTTTTGCATGAAGAATATAAATTTCGGGGCAAATAAAAACTGAATATTTGAACTATAATAAGGTTGGTTAGAGGTTAATTGTTTGCTGCCTTATTACTTCGTTGAAATTCATACTTTATATATTAAATTGCCTTTTATTATTATTAATATATATTTGGTTAGAGGTGTTTCGAATTTCATCATAGGTACAAAGGAAAATATGTTGAGTTTTGGTTAAGTAAACGATAAGTAGTGATAGAGCTGCTGTTGATGTTTTGCTTTGGAAGAATAGAAGTCCAGTATAGTTTATTAACAAACTAATGGCAATAAACTGTGTGCTTAAAAGTAGCAGTTTTCTGCGTATACAGAGTTTTCAAAATTGGCTAACATGGTAGATAGCGTGATATTTGGAAATGTTAGGTTAACCGTAAAAGTGGCCTCGACGGGGCAGTGCGAATACGCGCTGTCAGTCGAGTTCACAGTGAAATGCGGTCCGATCGGTTCCGTGGTCGAGCTCCAGCTGAGGCGATCGTATTTCACTTAGTGAAGTTTAGCGTGCATGTTGCATGAATGGATAGTATGTAAGGGATGCCCGCACCCCCTGAAGTAATACGAAAGCGGTTCTCGGGGGGAGGGGGTTAAAAAAAAAGAAAAAAATTCGTTAACTGTAAAAAAATATATTAGAATTACTTCGAGTCAAACTCTTATTCAATTCAATTTTTCTTTTGAATTTGTAGTTAACTCAAATATTTTCAGTTTTTGAAGATTTTCTAAAGCTCATTCCCCGTCTTGTATAATAAACATTGGCATCATGTAATGGCAATTACGATATTAACGCACTGCGTATTCTGTGTTTGTTTCTTTCTGTTTTTTCTCTGACTACAGCATGCTTGTAATATATTTTTTAAGTTTAATATATCGTGGTTCACTAAGGTGGCCTTGGTGGTCTAGTGGTTAGCGCCCTTAGATCTAAAGGACGCGGGTTCGAATCCGGCCGAGGTCGGTGAGATTTTTAAAAAGAAGTAAAATTTGCAAGTGCGCCTTCTGTCGGATAAGTAAAGCCGTAGGTCCTTTGCCACTGTGATGTGTGACACGCTAAAAATCACTACGGGACTTGGAACTACTCTAGATAGGCAAAATTCGTAGTTGTGGTGTACAATGGGTCAAATATGACCTAAACTCAGAGAGATCTGTGTTAACCGCGTCCTAGGTCGTCTTTAATTAAACAACAACAACAACAACAACAATGTTTACTAAACTATCCCCAAGTAATGTATCCTCGAGCTTGTTGGCGATTGTTGAACTTCCTATATATATTCACATTAAGTCAACATAACAGTCTATAAAATACAACTAAAATAACTGAAAGATATAAAAATAGAAAACAGCTACAGAGAAGTCAAACAATAATTTTCATAAACTGTTTAACTATAGAAAAATCTCAAATAATGTAATTTCTTCGATTTCTTTTTAATTTATATAAAAATTTGCAACAATAAATGAATAAACCAAGAATTAAATTGGATAGTAAGCATCAATTCTTGCAAAATTGAACATTATTTTCCTAGTGTTTCCATTTAAATTCGTGGCAATTCCGATGTAACAAAGTTCACATTTTTCAGTTTTAGTTGGTCCCAGTATTGTTATTCTAGATTCAAATTTAAAAAATATGCTTTTCCTAGGGAGATGTTAAAGTGTTGCAGACAAATTTTCCATTGTTTCCGGAAATGTGAGATGCAGTTTTATAAACATATAATATTAGTTAATTGTTTGTTGCCTTACTTCTTTTGCTTTATACGTATTTCGACAGGCAATATATCATTTTTAAAAGCATTTAATGTAGTAAACATTTGTAGCTAGGGCAACAGCATATTGGATCTTGGTTTCGGAGTTGGCTCATATAATATTACATGAATACATATAATATTTCTTAGAATGAATAATAGGAGAGCTTTATTTTGAGAGAAATCGAATTGTTTAAAACTAAACTGTCTTAAAATCGAAACTAATGAAATTACTGGTATTGATATTGTAAGAATAAATAGCAAATTTATAAATAACATGTCAAACAATTCAAACTGTGTTAAGGTTTTAATTCATAACTGTGACACAGTGTACTTATCAATAGAAAACATGTTTATAAGTAACTATAATTAAATTCAATCCCCAGTGTCTTCTCTGCCTACGTCAAATGTGATATCTATCTAAAGGTTATCGATCCCATTAAATTTAGGGAAATTCAAGATTAATACAAACTGGTATTAGAATATTTGTTTTTTTTAAATAGTTTCTCCTATCTAACTAACAAAAGAAACGACTGTCTGTAATGGAATTATCACTTTGAAAACCGTGGAACAAAATCAAGCTTCGTAGTAAACCCTAACAACAGCCAGTAATAATAATAAACCAGCATGTCTAATTTTGATCCTCAAACGCTCGTCCGCCTTCTCTTATCTTACAAATGTAGTTCCTGGATAGATTTGAGTTTCTACGTTTGCACGATAATGGATCTTAAAATGCCAATCATTTTAATAGGAAAGAATTTCGTTTAATGAACTATTATCATTTACATCACCGACTGTCAGTGGAAGTACTTTTAAATAAAACCGGTACGCTGCAGCGTATTAGTAAATGAAAACTGGGACGTAAAAGCTACGATACGTTTACGCTTCAATTTAATTGTGACATACTAACACAACAAAAGGTCTCGTATCCTGTAAAAAATTGACGGTGATAATAAAAATACAGGAGCTTAACTTATGCATGGGTGATTAAAACCATAAAATATAGCTTCTAAAAGTCCTACCTCTCCGGAAAAATAAAATTGATGGGAAGCCCCGGGCAGTTTTAATTTAAGAATAACAGACATGTTAATACAATTGTTTCCTGCTAAAGCCGTTCGTAAAATGTGCTCGTGTAGTTGAGATAATATCTTTGTATATTGCAGTTATTAATGGCGCGTTGTGGAAGGAATTGCAGGATGTAGGTGAGCGTGTGGGCATCAAAGTCGCGTGTCAAAAACCCATCTTCTAAACTAATTAATGATTTCGACGCAACCAAACAGCCATCAAATCGATGATAAATATAAATTCTTCGTTAATCATTCCGTGATTAATTAACCTAATCGAGTATGACAGTGCAGGTAAATTACAATAAATCGTAAACGAGTACAAAAGCATTTGCTTCTGAAACATTTGGAAATATGTTAAAAATTGAGGTTAACTTAGAATGGATTAAAAATCCTAATAAATTATGGCGTTCTAAATTGATGACATCTAGACATATTTACAATCACAAAAACATATACGCAGTATTTGCATACTGAAAAACATGAGTCACTAGTAAGCACTAGTGCTGCAAGACTACCAAATTACCGATTTACCTCTGCATGACAAGCATGCAATTAAAAAGACGTTTAGAAAGTAGCAAACAAGATGCACAAAAAATAAGCTCAAATATCCGGATGTATTTAGCAAGAAACCTAAATAGTCTTCTAAAAATTATGAAGGGCTTTAAAATAACTTACCTGTGTTTTCTTCCAAAGAGATGAGGGAAACGGAATAACGTCTTTGGTGCCTATTATTTTCTTCCTGAAAATAACGAAAAGCTCATGAATACTTGCAGAGAAATTTTTTGCTAGTTCAATATTCTACAGCGGTTTCGCGTGCAACCTATCGTTAAAGTCTCCTTATACCGTAATTTGATAGCAAGAAACTTACAGTTTCAACTGTCTCGATCAAAAAAAAAGGCAAAGAACTTCTAAATAAATACATACACGAAACGTATTTTTGTCCAAACCTGTAATTTGAAAGCACGAGAATTAAAAACCGGCGTCAATAGTAATTTCATTTTAATGTACAAAGGTTGCCGTATCACGTTCTGTATTAGAACAGTGCTATAATTAAAATTTAAAGATGGTCCGTGATTTTACCGATCGACGGTTTCTAATCTCGTCCTACGGTGTGTAATGTCGACCGGTTCGACTCCGGGCGGCCAAATATAGCGGAAAATGTAGTAGGTGCTGCATTTCATATTTTGATTTTACAAATATTAGAAATCTGACATGTTATCTCGTTCTAAATTCTCTGGGTCTGCATCCTACGCAGCATGATGATGAATTCAATTCGATTCACCAAATTTGTACAAGGGCCATTAAAATGCTGTTGGTAATGTGTTTCTTTCATCAGAGGTGATGTGTCAAAAGTCACCGGCCGTTTATTAATTATTAAAATGCCACTTCGCTACTTAACATTAATTACGAAAGAAATATATTGGTATCGTCAGCAAATCTAAACAAATTATTATTTAATTCTTGAAACATGTCAACAGATCGTATTTAGTCTCTTGACCTTTTCGACTGTAGCAGGTATAGTTTGTGGATAATATTTAGCCGCAACTAATTTTAAATATTAAAATCATAACATTTATAACATCAACAATTGCACGTTTTCATTTCATAATCATTTTTAGCGTACTAGTTATACATAACTTGCATACCTATTAGTGTATGACACCAGCATGCAAGAAATATATTACTAGTTGTTGTAACAACTTCTGCATTCCATAAACAAGTACAAAGTAAGACGAGTTTTATTTATTTTTCAACTAGGAATTTATATTAAGGTTTAATTAAGACTTGTAATTACATCCTCTGTTGATTTATAGATTTATAAGAGTTTGTCGAAGAGGAAAATTTGTTTAACATAAAAAAATGCATTGACCTAATTTTAAAATCGTGTTAATATTCCAAAGAGTATTGTCGTGAACCAGTATATAATGAAACTAATTCCATTAATAATAAAAGAAATAGGAAGGTAATATAAAAATGGTTTGTAAATTACGCGTAACGGAAATTGGAGGCGTATTTTGTACTATTCATCGATTGCTTTGTCTCTTACTCCCTCATATACTTGTTATGCGTTCTAAAGCACCAGAGACATAGAGGACCTACAGATTCACGTCAGCTTCGAACCACGGGAAGGTAAATACTTCTACTCCAGAGAAGATTTACCAGGCGGATTACCTGGCTAGTTTGCCAGAGAAAACGGCCGTTAAAAATCCGGTTTCATCACCTCAAAGTTATTATACTGTACTTTGTCAGACTACTACACTGTAATAGAGCTATATTTGACAAAATTACAGAGTATTTAAAATTGTTGGCACATTTCATGAACATATGTTTGCTTGGAAAGTAAATTCTTGACAGGCTAATAGATGTTTAAGACCTGTATGATACGGCATAGAATTTTGTTCAAAATTTTGCAGAAAATTTCTAACAAAATTTTGTACAAAATTCTGCAAAATATGTATTACAGGGGCAACAGAAATTTGTACAAAATTGTGTCTGTGGGCATGCGCAAATAGGTGCAAATTACGTTGACATCTGTGAGAAAATTGTCAAAATAATAATGTTATTGTAGATAAGGTAGAAATCTATCAAGGTTTAATAATAATTGTTTACTTTTGTTTACATAACCTCGAATGTTGTTTAGCTTTTCGTCTCTTGTATTATTTTTGGGTTTTCGGGAAGGTTTTTGTTTTGTTTATAGGTTATATTAAGTTTATGTACAATGGCTAGCGTTGAGAGATTTTAGGTAGTACACGTGTTAAAACATTTACATCTTCGCCCTTTATGATCATTGCTGAACACTAGAAAATGCTCGTTTGCGCATCGATTTGACGTTGTTTCTGAAGAAAATTCTGTAGATTTTAGAGCACGAGCTACAGAATTTTGTTTAGAAACAACACTACAAGGATAAACCCGCTTTATAACCCGACAGCCTGTCTCTACTAGATGGAAAAAGTGTTAAGATGTAGATCTCTTCAATTCTGTGCAAGAAAAACTTAAGCTTAATTAATGAATTTAATGAAAAACCAGCCGTCTCTATCAATAATCTTAAGAAACCACTCTGGCTTCTAGATAAATTCATTTAAAAATCTATCTCGAACTAAAATAGAAAGAAGCAGATTTGTAATCTTCTTAAAATAGTCCAACATTTCAAAGGTTAATATTTTTAGCCAAAGCTGGCAGAAACGTATATAAGAAGTGAAAGATGGTAAGTATTGAAAATAGCCAACAATAATGTTCTGTGTGGAGAAAGTGTGATTTTAATTTAGATTTTAATGCGGATGTAATTTCTAAATTCATGAAAGGTCTTTCTCAAATTGAAAATCTATTTTTGTAAGATCGATATCAGCATTCTACTACTACTAATATTCCCCAACATTATTATTTATGCTAAATAAATCTAAATCAATCAACTTGGTTGTAGGTAGAAAATCTGGAAAATTTTTGTGGGCCTTTAATGTTTTTTAGAATTGCATTTCATTAATTTACATGTGTTTTTGTTTTAGTTAGTTAAAATGCATAAACCAATACGCAAGATATTTTATTAATTGTTGATGGTGTGCTGAATATATTTATATATTTTTATTAATATTATCTATGTATTTGCTTTTCAATATTTTTTGTATACATGTGTCTGAAATCGTTATATTCTCATATTTTCCGCACACTTTCATTCTATTTCAGATACCAATGTTTTACTATGTATTCTGAATATAACTTTTAGACCCAGTCGTCACATTTCTGAAATTGCATTTTTAAAGTTATTTACAATTATGTCACATTTGCAATAGATCTTATTCCGCGCCAGTATATCTTGAAATATAATAATTCAATTGTAATCTACGTAAGAAATAAAATATCAACAGGATGTTCTAACAAACTATACTCGACGAAACTCTATTCTTCGAATGTAGTTCATTAAAGGGTAAATAATTACATACTTCTGTATTCCAATTTTCAGTAATGATAAATCTCGGCATTATAATTTTGATTGTTATAATAGACTTAAGTGCATAATTTTGCTACATTTATCAGAGGAAGCTGCGCCTCGTACCGGAATTGGACGTAACGGCCGTGCATGGAATAATAATAACTTTCTAACCAGCGGTAATTAAGACATATTAATTCTATTCTAACTGGTTAAGATCCCTAGGGAAAATTGATTGAGGTTTCCAGAACTCCACCAGTGGTGTCGTTGTAATATACAAATAAAATATCTTTTTTATCTTTATATTAAAATCAAAATATGAGTTAGTATACTCATTTCGTTGCCCTAGATAAGATTTTTGAAGTAACTGTTAGCTTCTTCGGTTTAATTTTCGTTAATTATATGACTGCTATAATTAATTCGTAAATTAAATAATAATTAATCCAATTCATGGCTACGACGGCTAATAACAATAAATGTCAATTTAGATACCGCATATTCGAAATACATAAAATACTGTAGTGTAACCTGCACGAATTTTAATAATTATGTTCGTTTCACGGCGATGTTATAACCAATTAAAAAATATTCAGAACTGTTAAAATGTAAAATTATCTACTATGCTAGAAAACGCTTGTAATTTATAATCAATTAAAGTGTAGCCACGACTCACATAGTAATCTGCAAGCCACAAAACTTGTGGGAAACGTGAGTTCGAAAATTTTATTCGCGCGTATAGCTGTATTAATGAACACACCATAAAAGTATTTATAGAAAATTGTCAGTTAACGGTACATTCAATCATCGTCCAATAAATAATCTAAAAAAATAAGTTAAAAACTTGAATGATTAAGAATTCGTGGGATATAACTTAAGCATTTAAATTTATTCTTTTTGTAAGTCTGTTAATGCAATTACAGAAGAATAACAAGGGTCTCAGGTAACATAATCTTATTGCAATTTTTTTTAAATAGTGACAATGCGCTCTACGCGCGCCACTGCCTTCGCATCAGCAGTGGGTCACAACAATTAAGGAAAGATTAAGCATAATAATGCACGCACAACAAACGAAAACACACATAATGTTTGAAAAATGCGAAAAGTCAACACAATGTGAGCGTGGATAACATCGTAGCCCACGCCATGAATTATTCATGAAAGAACAACAGTGTATTTTATTTCATATTTTAAGTAACACAAAAAGTAGCAATCTGATCTTTACGATTACTTTTGATGACTATTTAGTGGATCCGCCTGACTCCGCGTGATTTATCATTATTGACACCATATCTCAGATCTAAATGTCAAGCGAGCTGAATCAGGTTTAGAACCTACCTGATTTGTGGTTTGCTTTATTTTTTAAGATAAAGTTTATAGGTTAGGAGTTTCTAAAAGATGTTTGCGAAAATGGTCAGCTTATCAGCGAAAAATAATAGAGAAGCAAAGCGTGGATGCTTTAAGAGTAGGATACCCGGAAATCGAAGAGTGCTTACCTATTTAACCAGTTTCAAAGTGATGAAAAGAGTAAATTCCTAGGAGAGCTATTTTTAGCTTGCCGTTTCCAATAAAATAATGCATGATTGCGTCATTTATATATTAATAGCGATAAACAAGTTTTACAATTGGCTGGAGAGCACTAAAGATCTATATATCCGAAGATTTCTCTATGATGGAAAATTTTGTGGGATATTTAGTGTGGCATGTAAAGTAATAAAACCGTTTCCAAACATTTACTAGCTTGTTAGTAGTTAGAACTTCATGTGTAGTTATTGGAAATTCCAAAGGTCACCGATAGTCCAGTCCAAGTCGAAATAATCAGAAAGAGAGCGGGTTTTAAATTATTTGAGGCTGAATTGTAAACCATATAAAAAATAGTTTGATATGAGCATCTAGTTTTTATTTAGAAAGTACTGATAAATTCAACCATGCTTACAAGATTTCCTCTTATGTAAGTATACGTAAAATAAAAAAATACCAAAAATGTATGAACATTGGATTTACAGCGTGTAATTGTTCTGTCAATCACGTTTTTTTAGGATTATTTAAATTAGTAGATCTTGCCAAAACGTGGCCATCACCGTCAAAAATATAAAATAAAGACAAGTAACCCATGAGAAACAGCCGAAGAAATTAAGTCGAAAGCGGGGTAAGGTTTACAGATAAAGGAAATACTACTGTTACGTGTAAAAAACTCGCTACGCTCGGTATTATTAAAATATAAAACTATTACTCTTGATGTTTTATATATATATATATATATATATAATTGCTACCATGTGGGTCACTGGTGACCTACAGCCTTACTACGCGAGTAAGTTGCGTACGTCACCGTTGACCGGCATTTGATTGTTTACCATATGTCAACGAACAAACTATCATATTTTTCTTTGTAGGAAGGTGGCATATGGATATTAGGTTGTTGCAACATGTGTAATTTTGTTGTAAGACGTTAACAATTAGTGTATATAAATTAACGGTGTGCTGCAAGTAAACGCATACTGAAATACTGATATAAGCATACAAAATATTGTTAGGAGAAAACGCATTTCTCTCATTATAAACACTTATGACTGACGAACACTGAATAATTTCAAAACTTACGCCATCTAACCGCAGAGTACACTTTCCAATATAGTATATGCTATATTTACGCCCACCGCGTAGGACACCGGTGACCTACACAAAAAAACTTTACAGAGGCAATATTTTGTAAAACATCTTTCAAGTACTAAGAAAAGGCACGACTTCCATGTGGGTGTAAAAATCATGTTACCCTAATATAGCTGCAGAAGTGTTAAATATAGCAGTCGATGTAATTTGCATAGTATATTGTTTACCAAAAATATTTATATCAGTTATCGAATAATAGTGTATAATACTAAAGTACAAACTAACAAAATAGCGAAGTTGCTAGTAAACGAATTTAATGGCTTCGAATCTAAATTTAATTCACAGTTGTAAATCCTTTGAACTGCATACAAAATATAGTCACTTTTTATAGATATGTGTTTTCTTGTCGTTTCAGTTTCCGATATGTAGTTCCATCAAGTTACTTGAATAGCCCTTTTTAAGTAGATGCTATAAAAAATTGTTATAAACACTACAATAATAATTTAATTTAAATAAAACATATTAATAATGTTACGAACAAACATTAAGTGCACTAAATGAAAAGCTCTCTATCTTATTTTAAAGCTAAGGAATCTATGAATAATTTGAAAATCATTACTGCAAACGGTTCCCTTATGCCCCCAAGATGCGCCCATAACGTTTTAGCAACTGTGTATAATACTGCGAATTTAAAAGTTTCCCAAATATATCATTAAAATGATTTTTTCTATAAAATTAATATGACATATTATTAAAACAAAAGGACCAATAACCTAATCGACAGTAAATTATTGCAAGAGCTAATACTAACCTAGTTTTGTATATTGGAAGCAAACCAATACAAATAGGTATTTAGGATACTTACAACAGATTTTCTTCGATCATTTTCCGATAACTGAAGAGTCGTTCGTAGTTTATCTAATAGATTACCGACTACACCAGTTACACTAATTTCATACACATCATAGATAACGTAATTACATATACAAATTTCTCGAAACAAATGGATGTGATGAAAATGTTATGAGCAAAAATTTATATTTAAAAAATAAGAGAGAACTGGTTGTCGGCAAATAAAAATATATTTAAAAATATGAATATTACTATCTATCCTAAATTAATATACAAAATACGTTAAAGTGTAACAGTGTTATATAGTCTTACTCATTAATAAGTTCATTTTAACAAATCCTTCAGAAATATCAAAAAAAAAAAACAGCAACATAAAAAGACTAAGGTATACATAACCTAACTGCCAACAACTGTTCAGAAGAATACGACGGCCAAACAAGAAGAAAATAGGCCGTTAGTTCCTACTTCAAAAAAATTCGCTTTATCTGCTTCCCGTGCCAATAAAAGACCTGAATAAACAATATTTTACGTTGTAAAGCAAGTAAGAAATATAAATAAAAATCGTTAGAAGTTACAAATAGAGAAAATACACAAATCTGTTAGCTTTTAATTTTTCACGTTCGAATAGCTGATCCTACGTTAAATTCATTCGACAAGTTTGAAGGACCAGATGTCTAGCTGTTGCAGTTAAATGTGAAACCTAACCTGTGAAAAATGTCAATGACACAACTGTAAAACTAATATAATATAAGCCATGGTTTTGTTAAATTACTTATTTTACTACATTTTTAAATATTTTGTGCGTTACATTAAAAATCTATTCTAATTCAGCGATATTTTAGAAAATTTTATAAAGCTGTTGTTGAATGGACAGACTGCTAAACAAAAGTTTGAAAACCATGTCTAGAAGTTGATTTTTGATATACAGGGAATTATTCTTTTTAGTATACATTGCCTATGTATACTTTTTAAAAGAACGCGTCAATTACGCCTATTGTGCAGGCAACCAACTATACAGACAACTAAACCATGCTGTGACCAAAACAATCAAATTAATTCAATGTTAAAAAATAAAATTAATCTTTATTTATTTAAAATATCCAGAAAGACCTATTCCTTGTATTCGAACCAAACAAACAATTGTTAGAAAATTTAAATCAGAGGGATGCGTAATAAATTCCCATAAAATAAGAACTAAAAGTAATCACTTTTTAACCGAAGATATGAAATTAAATATTTTATGCTACGCTGAAGAAGTCATAATTAATAGTTATAACAAAAATAATATTTTAAAAAAGTTTGCAATGGCCGGGAATGGAATCCCAATCAACTGCTTGGAAGGCACATATGCTGACCATTACACCACTTTGCCGCTGATGTATTTTTGTTGTACAAAGGAAGTACAATGTTCACGGACCTTACAGAAACATTACCCTGTCGATTTTTGTATTTAACAAAGAAGACATCATTTGCGTCCTAGATACAGGGTGAAATACTTATTTAATATAAACACTGCATCAACATAACCTTCATACTCAAATAATTCACAACTACCGTGACGTTTATTACTGTTTTCTAGTTGTCGGTGTAATTGACATAATAATACATAATTACATAATACATAATAGGCGTAATTGACGCGTTCTTTTTAAAAGAATACATAGGCAATGTATACTAAAAAGAAAAATTACCTCTACCTATATAAGAGTACGCAGTTGTTTCGAAAAACACCAGTCTTCTTGTATACTCAAATTTGTATTACCAAATAGGTGTTAATAAATAAATGCTCTCTTATGTTTCTTGCTTAAAAAGTGTCTAGGATGTCAGGGTTAAGTTTACATCATCTAGGCAAAGCCAACAAAAGCAAGGTACTACATACGATGTGAAATCAACAGACAACTCTAATTAGAAAATTTTTTTAATCACATGTAATAGGATTTTTATTTAATAATGGAATTTGATATATAAGAGCAACTTAAAAAAATGCGAGGATTTTCTTATTTTGACACCTTACCTTAATTTTGATTGGTGATTAACTATTGCTGTCTATATGATATATAAATAAATAAGTATTTAGGGAAAACAGGATTCGCTCTTAAGTGGTTACTTTATGTCTTCGCTTAATTCTCAATTTAACTTTATGTTTTAAAACTTGTGTTGTGTTTCGTAAAAAAATGCGTTGGGCCTTTTACCAACATTATCAATTATAATATTATTCATTGTTAAACTTTCAATAAACGTCTTTACTAGTAGGAAGGATAAATAATGTCTAAATTTCAAAGAACTTCTTTACAAATAGAGATGTAGCTGTTCATCGTTCGGATACTAAGTACAACTCCTATTAGTTTTGCGAAGTTTTAAATATTTCCAAGGAATTTAGATTACCGCAACGGCTATCACAGTTATTAATAATCTAACGTTTCTTGTTGCGTTCTGTTTCTGTGTATTTTTAATTTTTTAGATACACCATTAAATATCTTCCTGATATGTTAAATTACCCAAAATTTTTCAGTTAATAAGTCAGTGTCAAAGACGCACGACTTCGGTATATTACCGTATAAACATGCGCCATTTTAAAATATTTTCAGTCGGTGAGGTTTCGAAAATCAGCAGCACCGTTCGTCTAATAAATAGCTAAAGATCTAGCGAGGCTTATTTATTAATAGTGCCACCTCCAAGTTATTTCTGATAAATTTTTACACGTATTTTGCATTTAAGCTTTGAAATAACTGCTGCCTTTATTAATCTCCCACATCGTGGTAAAAAATCTTAATCAGCTCCGCATAGAAGAAATACTGAACTGAAACTCCTTTTAGACAACCGGTTACATTGATGAATTTTTATACGTCTAATAATTTAGGTGCAGATGCTGTTTAGAAAACACCTTAACGACTATAGCCGCCGACATACTGACTGACATTTAGTTGGCGATAGAAAACTTTTACCGAACTAAATTGTTTTTGGATTTTTATATCGTACTAAAAATACCGAAACTAATTTAAATTTATTTTGCGTTTTCCGTGCAGACTCGTTACTCTCGGTTATTTTAATGCACTTTATGTAGGACAACCGATAGTGATTTGAGAATTGATGTGCTGGCAACGAAGCTCCGTTGACTTTCTCATGTTTTAAATATAACATCTTCGCAGCTGGAACTAACCATATTATACCAATATTATGTTGAAGATATTACTAATTTTCCAACGCTTTAAGAATATTCTCCAACATGGTTTTTCGCCAAATTTCCTGTTATTAGTCTCAGTTACTTTGAGATTCAAGTTTGAAACAAGCAGGGATTAATAGATACAAATGCTGCTTCATCCTAGAAGTTTCATCATGGATGTAAGAGGGATTTATATGTAGGAAACCTTCTTGTGTTAGTATGAGAAAGTAAAAATCAAAACAAACTGTCAATTCCTCGAGCATCCAGCACAGTTTTCGAATAAACTATAGGGTAATATATCATTTTCAAGCAGAATAAGCCTTTTATGTCAAAATAATGATCACCAAATATAGAGAAGACAAGTTGTTCATCTTGCGTGCACTTCAAATAAGGTACCACGTTTTTCGAAACCGTAAAAATGTCTTTCATATAGCCAATGCACGCGTGTTGCTTGTCTTCCTTTGGTATTAACTGTATCATGTTTGCCTCCTTATTTAGATGAGCTGAAAAAGCGGGTTATGCTCAAGTTTGCAAATGGAGAAGTTGTGGTCGTGTGATAAAAAGCACGCTTTCGGTTTCACTTTGAACACTTAGATCGTCAATTTGACGAACACATGACGTTACTTGCCTAGGCTATATTGTTGTTGGAAACCCATAATTATATATTCAATCTGCCGGCTTTCGATTTCAATGCATTGATTAGAAAGCCCCAAGAGTTGTTGGTTAATTTTGCATTCCCGACGAGCCGCCGTAGAAAAATAGCCTAGGAGCGAATTGCGGTAAAAAATAATATCAAATGCAATCATACGAAAAAATAAAAACGTAATCCATAAAAGTGACATACATATTTACGTCCGCTTAAGTATTTAAAATCAAGTAGGCGAGAACCGAAGAAGCAGCCTAAATTCTTTCAAAACTGAAATTCGCAGAATTCTTCTCCTAAATTTATCCTTTTGGGCGTCTAAATCGAAGGAACACAGTTTATGTTATAATTAAAATAAACGTTAACAACTAATTACCAATGACTTAAAGCAGTAATCGATTGAACACAGTTTTATTATACCTTTAAAGTGGATTAAAGTCTGGGAATTATTTTAATTGACTGAAATTCCAGCCTGTAACTCCATAAAGTAGTCAGTTGTCCCAGTATATTTACATTTTTTCCAGTTATCTGAAATTTCCTCTAGTTTCAGTTTTATGCTGCTGCCCACAAATATCGCACATCATTG
This sequence comes from Limonius californicus, assembly GCA_014611495.1. NCBI lineage: Eukaryota > Metazoa > Arthropoda > Insecta > Coleoptera > Elateridae > Limonius > Limonius californicus. The sequence goes on along the minus strand of JABXWE010011110.1, from coordinate 14,623 downwards.
GCATTTTACTGCAGATTACATATTTCAGGTTGATTTCGCGTCCAGACATGCCATGAAATGAAATTTTTGGGCTATAGTAAAGAATAAAACTATACATATGAATATTTAAAAAATAATTCAATGGTGAAAGTTATTATATGAGCTTTAGCGTTCTTTTTTCAATGGTGAAATTTTATTGACGATGATTATTGAAATCTTAAATATGCGCTGAGGCGAAATCGCTCTAAGCTGGCTTAAACGTCATCAATTATGTATTACAAGAATGCTGTGAAATTTGAATAGTTTTAAAATCAAATTTATTTTTATTAATACGAATTCTTTTGATGCAAACTAATACAATTTTATAACTAGGTTTTAATTATTTAATATTTCATGGTTAATATCCAAAAATCATTTAAATGAGCTGCATTATGTTATTTTTGGATTCACCTTAGAGTTTTCTCGTATACAGTTTGTTTCTTAATTAATTGATCGTTTCCCTAACCGGTTTTCTTTAAAATGTACGAACAATGCAGTGTGTAAATTGACCTGGCGACGCAAATATCGTAAAAACGTGCTACAGAACACATGTTTCAAAAATCTGAAGATATATTGTGCTCAAATGGCAGCAGAGAGGAAGACTAGCGGCTGTAAAATGCCAAACACGTATTTACAACATACGGTAAAAAATGAGGTTTGTGTTTAACCCACCAAAAATTTGTAATCGTTAGTACATCGTTTAACTCAATGAAAATGTCGTGTTATGCGTGAGTGATTTGAATGCTACGTTGGCTAACAAACCTGCAATCTTGACACACTGCGATCATTAATCATACAAACTGTCGTACTTACTTGAATTCCCGTCTCCATTTTAATATAATTTTATGGACATTGACATTGATCCACTCTGTAGTTGACCCATAGAGACGCGTTTGGTTAATTGAACATTATTTTGTCAATGTTTGTTTAGTTTGTTTAGAAAAAAAAATGTATATGAGAAATAGATGAACTCGAATGCAACGAGTTCCTGAATATAACGAGGATTTTACGAAGGAATTGTTTTGGATTCGTATTGTAGTGTATTATGTTTGCCGCTTACGGATATCGCTCTTCCCAGAAACGGTATGCGGTGAAAATTACACAACAATATCTCCAAAGATAAAGTCACGAATGATAAAAATGTCGAATGCCAAAATTTTCGACTTGTAATAAAAAAAGCCCAAATTAATACTGTTGCAGCTAACCATTCAAACATTTCAAAATTGATAAACTGCTTAAAAAAGGAACGGCAGCTAAATGACATCACATCTAAACAATTTTTTAAGGGAAATGTATTTACTCAAAAGAAAATTTACAGGGATGTGACTGTAAAATTGTGTTGGACGATTGAAGATTATTTAAGAGGAGTTTATTCACAATTTAATCTTAAATGTATAATTTGTTTTCCATCAAGATACCGAATAGTAGTTGAGTTTTTTTTCTTGTGCAAACGCTGTATGATTCCCAATAACAAGTATTTAAACAATTCTAATAAAGTGTTTCGGGTTCACATACATGAGGAAGATATTGTAAGCAACAGTTCGTAAGTTACTCTGATATTTGGCTGAATCCTTACAAAAACGTAATTAGTAAGTAGCCAATAATAAAAACCATATAATTTGCAATTTTGCATAAATTGCATTGTAAGGTTTTTACATTTCGAGATTTTGGTCATTCCAGATTTTTCTTATTTGATATTTTTCCTTTCGAGATTGCTGTTTCAAGATTTTCATCTAGAACCCCCGGATACACAGAACAAATATTTATATGATTTTTGTGGTGTGGTGTGATACAAAAAATATTTATCTGCAAGCAAACTGTATTTGAAGACCTCTTTGAACATTATAAGGGATTTAAATTAATTTAAAAACAAGTATTTAGAATGTTTCTAGGATGGTTATCTTAATTTATGGCAGTATTTACGTACCTCATACCGAGGCTTTTACTGTGAATTTTTGATAATCCTCAAATTAACTACATATTTCTGGTATGAAATTATTGGTGCGGTCTCTGAAACTAAAATCTTGAGTGTCATAATATTTATTGCTATCAAGAGTTTTAATGTCAGCAATTTAAATTAATACTGCATGAGTTTTTTTAATAAAAGACAGTAACACAAGGGGGTATAATAATCATAATCCTGAACATGATTTAAGTGTGAAAATTTATTTTACTAATACTCGTAGTACACATGGTTTTGGAAGATGTAATAGAATTTTTTGTAAGCCTCCTTGATATTACGATTAACGGTTATACGGATATGGTCTCAAAAGTCTGGCGACAATTAAGATTTATTAATTTATTTAATAAACTATAGACTACAAGGTACGAGGATTGTTCGATAACTACGTGGCCTAACACAGAGATGGCACGAATTCGGAGGAATCTTCTTTGCCATTCTGTAGAACTATCCTTTATTAGATTAAATATGACAGTACAGAGCGATCTGTCAATTAGTCTGTTTTTGACAGTACGCCAAAGTGAACGTCTCGTGTGATTTTGTAAACAATGGAAAAAACTGAGTTGAGAGCAGTGATAAAGTACTTTCATTTGAAAGGCTTAACACCAACCGAAATCGAAGTAGAGCTGGATTCAACACTATTGGAATCCGCTCCTTCGTTTTAAATGTTTAAAAAATGGGTTGCCGAATTTAAGCGTGGTTGTGTGAGCACAAATGATGAACCCCGTAGTGGACGTCCAAAAACTGCTACTGCTCCGGATATGATTAAAAAAGTCCACCGTATCGTATCATATTGGATGACCGTCGAGTAAAAGTGCGCGAGATAGCAGACATAGTGGGTATCTCAAATGATAGTGTGCACAGAATTTTAACTGAAGCATTGGAAATGAAAAAATACTAAAGGCGAAAACGGTTTTGTCAGCAGGAAACGTTATGGCAACCGTATTTTGGGATTCTCATGGAATTATCTTGGAAAAGGGAAAAGAGGAAAACAATAAATGGCGAGTACTATGCCAACTTGTTGCAACAATTTAGCGTCAAAATTAAAAAGAAACGGCTTCATTTGGTAAAGAAGAAAGTGCTTTTCCATCAAGATAACGCACCTGCCCACAAGTCTGCAATTGCAATGGCCAAAATTCATGAATTGGGATTTGAATTAGTGCCCCATTCGCCCTATTCCCCAGATTTGGCTCCCAGCGATTATAATCTGTTTCCAAACCTGAAAAAATGGCTCGGCGGTAAGAGATTTTCGTCTAATTCGGAGGTAATCGCTGCTGTAAATAGGTATTTCGAGAACTTGGATTCATCGACCTACAATGAAGGCATTACTAATTTGGAATATCGTTGGAATAAGTGTGTTGGGCGAGCAGGAGACTATATTGAAAAATAAAATATTTTTTTTTCGAAAAAAACTTGCGTTTTATTTGTTAGGCCACGTGGTTTTTGAACCATCCTCGTATTTAGCTAAAATCTAATCTTCAGTTTATTTTAAGAATTAGTGCAATATAATAATAAAATAAACAACTACATAGTTGGAAATAAAATAGTATCTCAATCGGTCATTTAATTCCTTGAAGCGAAGTGTTGCGTAACGCGTTCGTAATGTAAATACAACGTTAGAACACAAACCTTCAACTATACTAGCATCATTAATCAAAAAAACCGTTGTCATTCTAGGAAACACAAAACCGTAGTGTAATCTTCGTATCATTTTTGAATATTGACGTCCGAGTACATGTCACTGCTAACGACGGCAAGATAGGAAATCTGTAAGTATGATGAATTTTGTTCACGGTAATTATAACAGTACCTCTACTAAACGTTATTCATTAATTTGTTTCAGTTTGAAGATTATTACGTGCCGAGCATGTGAAAGTTCTCATAAATATTTAGTAAAATCTCTAAAAATATTAGCTTAACGCATGATACTTACCTGCACAAGAAAATTCTTGTGAAGGCAAGTCTGCATCTATATGGTCAGCGATCAGAATAGCATTTTAACAACACGAGAAACATGGGAAATGTACAAAGGGACGTGAGGAGAGGTTGCACGTATATCAGGTATGCCCAAGGCCGCCAGGATCTGACTAACTGTACTTGCGTCCCTCCAACGCGACGCTTCCTGCACCTTGAATAACTATACACACAACTGTTTCAGCGCCTACTTGCTACCGTATCAGCTGACGAATTCCGGTTGGAGAAGCCGAGAAGAAACGTGTTCGTTTTTCTTTGCAGCTTCACACAAATGGCCGGGGCTGATAAATGCGATAGATAGGCTAATACAACTGGGCTTTACAAATCAGATGTAATGAGGCTTTAGCTTTTATGTACTTATAAATTGTGATCGTCCTCTTTGGTTGTAAATCAAGACGTCGGTGATATGTAGGTCAAACTTATTAGGACTCCAGCTGGACATATGCAGTAATTGTGCCTTGGAGAATCTTAGGTAAGATGGAAGTTACATCAATAGTGTTTTTTCTCCATTTTTGATAATGAAATTATGCGGAAAAACACGATTCGAATCTCTAGGAACTTAAAACAATGGTGTATATAAAATGTTAGTGTGCATGTAGATGTACGTATGCGCGGGACATAACTCAGAAACTATTCAGCCGTTAGATATGAAAATTGCAATAGTCATTGCTATATCGTAGTTAAAAAAATACTCGGAATCAAAATTGGAAACTGAACACGTTTTGATCAATATCTACATTTCGTAGGATATACAAAACCTAAATGCAACTCCAATACTTTTTTGTTCAGTGTCCTAGTATCAAAAATTATGTTTGCTAGATTTTTTAATTTAAGGCCGGTTTACTTAAAAACCGTTAAACTTCCATTTATTTGTATAAAACTATACTAGTCCACGATTTTTTAAAATATTGTAATCGCAAAAATACGTAGTTTTCAAAAAGAATTGATTTCCCAAGCGGATCTAAGGATTTTCAATATATTTTATGATGTAATACAGACATGAAAGAAGTACAACATTTTATTATAGTTATTAAGCAAGGCCGTGTCTGTAGCCTTCTGCGCTTTTTGTAATAATGTCTATTGTAATGCCCCATTATTCAAAAACCGTTATAAATCTTCTACACCTAAATATTCATCAATTCGATCAATCTTAAGCGTTCGAATTGTAAATAGAACAATTCAAGAACGGCGATATACCATCTACAAAAAAAAATCTTAACATACCGCCTTAAGACTTTTGATAAAATTTTTGAGACCAACAAAACTGTTTCTCTGTACCAATAAAAATTCTTAGACGTTATATAAATTTAAAAAATACAGTGATCCATTTAATAATCTGAGCTATACCAAAGGGTATAACGGGTGATCAATAAGTTTTCAAATTAGGATTGGCTGTGAGTGCTAAAAGGCTTGTCGTAGCTGTCATGTTACGTACTGGTCGTATCTTGGGCGTTTATTTTTTCGAATGTAAACACAAAAGTAAAAACAAAGAAAGTGAACTTAACTTCAAAGCGTATCTCACCGCTATTAAACGCATTCTAAAACGTAAAAAAATAAAGACAAACAGATTGCAACAACCAGATAAAACAAATTTTAATTATAGAATATTTTGTTAAAATATTCGAAACAGCTAGCCAAGGCATTTTCAAAAAATTTGCTCTCAGAAGAATGCTACATATCGTGGGGTCATGGAAGGGCACATGAGCTATAGAATAATTTTTTTTTCGATTGAAACAAAAAGTTAAGAGAATCTTTTGTGTTCAATGTCGAATTTCTTGGATGATATTGAGAATAAGCATCTTTTGCGATTTACAGATATGATTATGTTGTGTGAGCAGGGAACCTGCTAGAGTAACTACTTTCACTAATGTTGCAACGGTTCTTAGAAAATTACTACATACGAGAAGCTGTAAGTTGGGTACTTGCAATTCAATGGATGGTTCCCTGTACAGAACTTCCCTTCTTCGTTGATTGCTGGATTTGTGACGGTTATTCGGTATTTAGCAACTCTAACCAAGCTTTTATAAATTATAAATTATTGAATTTACCTGAATACTTTCTCTGCTCGGGGAAATTATATAGCATAGATTTATCCTAACCTACACAATAGAACGCCTTAATATAACACATATTTTTGGTTTTGTACTACACTTTCTTGCAATGAAACAATATTTTAGAAACACTTCTGGTTTGTCACATACACTTGGAGCGAGAATGAATTACTTAATCGAAGTTGTATTCGTTACCGTTTCTGAAATTTCAATGCTGATTTTTTAATTGGGAATCCTTGTAATCATGCGAAGATAGTTCGAAGGATGGCAAAGTTTAGGCCAACTGTTTTGTTTCCTTTTGTAACTTTGTTTACTGAATATTTATTACATCGATGTTGTGTAAAACTCCAGAAACATTCAAATTTAAGACAAGCTTAGTATTATAGTCTTACTGTTAAAAATATCTTTTCACTGAAGATGTAACTTAGATTTATATCTACCATAATTAAACGGTAGTTGAAATGAAGCCGGACGCTGTATCACAATCATAAAAATACAATTTATTAAACAATGGCAAACATTAATTAACCGTTACATGTTAATTACTTTCTCAAAGTGATTCCAGAGTCATAAAAAATATTTAGTATTCTTGCGGCGCAAACGTAATTACATGCCAGTGGGAAGATCTTTGAACTACGTGTGTGTTCAGAGCCGGCCCATTTATTAAAATCATTATGGTACACCTTGAGGTAAGTACACATTAGAAATTTTAATTTTCTATGCCTCACGGAATAGCGTTCTTGTGTTTGGTGGACTTGCGTCTTGTAACGTATCAAACTATGATTTATTCTGCCGCGGAAAGGAAAAGTAGTTGCTTCTGTGGAAGTAGAGTAGGTTCAGGTTTGAGCAAGTATATAAAGTCGTGTAAAGGATTGCTGCTGCATGTGTTTGGAATAAAAATACCGACTGGGTTTGAATTCGCTTTCCTAGACAAAGATGAAATTTCCGGCTCGTTAAATTCAAATGCCAAGCGGATAAATAGAATCGGTTATTAATCATCAATTCTTTGATTTGTTTTTTGTCTGTAATTTAAAGGTCGGCTTTTGACTTCTCAATGTGTTTTAGAAAAAAAATTGCAGATTTGTTAGTATCTGACTATTTGTGACTAATGAGATGTTTAATAGCAGAATCTTAACAATAAATGCTACTAATTTTACCATTTGACAAGGAATTGTGTGTACATAGCGGGACTCACCGCAGCAAGCATCAACATATCACAAAACTACGTATAAAAGTATTTCATATAACAATGACTCTGCAATTTTAAATGTTAAAGGTTATGATAATACAATGCATGCATGCCTAAGCAGGAAGTTCTTATGAGGTTAATCCTGTGTACTATTCGATAACAAATGTGAGCAGAAGATAGAAGATTTCTTTTGCTAAGATGAAACAGTTTATATCATGATGTTACACCTCGACTGGCCTACATAAAACGGAGTGCAGTGACAAATACAAATCCTCATGCTAGTTGATTAATTTAACAGTGGAATAAAAATATTAGCTGGAACTTTATGGTTGACATAAAATTAAAAAATTGTTACTAATTGGCACCAGACGTAAGATAGCAGCAATTAAAGAATCGATGTAAAAATTAATAAAATTCGCTAATTAATGTAGAATGTATACTTTATTAAAAACAAATACTTAGCGAATTACGTCCCCTGGACTTTTCAATGCACCAAAATAGCGAGATACTACTAAGCTCTTAATTTTGAATTTAAATCGCTGCATTATTGCGAGCAGATCTTTCATTATTGTTTTGCTAAAATTAGGTTATCAATTTACAATAACAAAACGTGTGGTGATAGCTGAGATGGCTGTGCGTTCGTGTTCTAGATAAAACGTAGATTATAGTTTGGGTTTCATCCCCAGCATTACCATGGTAGAATATCTTGTGCTTCAAGCCACTACACGCAATACCTCAATCCGTTCTTGAAAACAGTTGGGTCAGAATGCCTAAAATCTTCTTTGGAATTTTGTTACATGGATTCGAGGGACCTAGAGCTTAGATCCCTCGTGTTTTTAGTTTGACGCTGAGGAGAAGCACGTGACAAAAAATAGTGAAAGTATCGGGCGGTGTGATGCAAAGGCTTCTAACGATGAATAACTAAAAAAAATATAGTTAATCACAGCCTCTAGAGGTCTACTTCTCCCTTTAGAGGTGCTCCTATTGGGCATCGACACTTTTCTCCGCCACATGTTAATCCTCAGCTCTAAGGTAAAATTACGGGAGACCTGCAGTTTTAAGTTGACTCCGTACAGCGGAAATACAAGGGAAGGCACCGAAACTTCATGATGCCAAAGCCAGAATGGAAAATCGTGTTGCAGTACTGACTTTTTACGTTGTGTTGGAGTTTGCACCAACTCCTATTAAATAAATTCGTTGATGTCCAGGGGTCTCATAGTGGGATAGATTGAATAAATATAATAAAACCAATGTCGATTCCCACAAAGTTTAATATATGAACTTAGAAAATCGGATTATCTATAATCCATCTTCAGATCAAAAAAACCAAGCACAAAGTACTTGAAATTAAACATCAAAGTGGTAACCAAAAATTACGTGAGCATGCTACGACAACTTAAAAATAAAGCAACCACAACGCGGGCAGGTCAAAATATAAATAAAATAAGAGAACATGTCTCGTAGTGGTGAAGAATTGTATTTTATATCTGTTCTCATGTCACCCCTTATTTGGGGTTTTCTCAAATTCAAATTTAAGAAGATTTCTAATATGTTCTTTTGACGTCTAATGTAATTATTTTATTTATCGTAGCATGCTCACGTAATTTTTGGTTACCGCTTTGATGTTTAATTTCAAGTACTTTCTGCTTGGTTTTTTTGATCTGAAGATGGATTATAGATAGGTACTCCGAAAACGTTTACAATTTCCTAAGTTCATATATTAAATTTTGTGGGAATCGACATTGGTTTTATAATATTTTAGCCAAATCCTATTTACCTTTGTTCAAAAATGAGAGCTCTACGAACGGATCTACTATCGTGTTTTTTCCGATACTAAAGTAAAACCGAGGAGTCCTCGTCGACACTGCTCTTATTTGCTGCAGATATTTTCCGGTTATCGGGCTGATCAACAAGCTGGCTGTACTGTCCAGAATTTAATTCTACAAACACTATACCGTGATACAAATGCTAGTTTTAAACTTCAGCTAAAGAATTTAAATTTGTTGATAAATATGATAATATTAATATTATTATAATATACAGCAAATATAAGCTTTCAATAATCTAGAATTTTTGAAAATGATTAAGCAAATGTAATTTATTTATTTATGTATTTGACCACTGATAAATGATGCGCAATCAGAATACGATACATTCTATAAGCTAATGTTATGTCTTCAGTGTACATATATAACATAATACACAGATGAGGAAAACGTTCATCAATGTTACTTTGACTTCATTGTCTTAGGTCAAGTGTCCAGCAACTTCTATTGTTGTCCAGTAGTAAAAGTGGTTGTAGTAGCGGGTTAGTATGTAGTTCCAGTTTATCGTGACGTTTAGCAATTCTTTCACGGATGACTTCTTTTACGAATAGTACCTTAAAGTTCGTATAGAGGGTGAGGTTTGATACATAGCAGGGTGCATCAGTGCATCAAGTTACATTTTATTGCGCATTCCCATACGCCCAAATGAGATTTATTGCTATTTTGTATATGAGGGTGTTGTTATCTAGTGATACTTCTGACTTTTTGCCTATCAGCCAGTTTATCTCTATTATTTTTAGATCGTATGTTTCCTTTTTTTTGACAATGTGCTGTTTCCAGTGCCTTCGTTTTTCTTTATACAGCCTTTGCCTATTTACAATAGCAGATGTGTATCAATGTTTTAAGGTTCCATTCGACCATAGTCAAATAGAAATTTAGGAAATCTAAGAATATTTACGTATATTTTGAAACTTTGAAAACAAATACTTCGTCGGAGTAAATAGCTCTTGTAAGACCTAAATTTACATTTTCAACACAATCAAACATGCACAGATAGTAGCTAAACCCGAACACAAAGAAAGTATACACCAATGCGGTTTAAGTGACGCGAAACAGGCGTGTCTGAAAAAAGATTGGGATAACCACTGACAGTAAATATCTTAAGCTTACGTTTAGTAAAGATGAATTAATGCAAAATTTTAAAATAATGGTAGAGCCTTTAAATTTAAAAAAGTTTCAATAAAATATGTGACAAAGTAATTCGTATTTTTCCACAATTTGATCTTTTCCCAAGCTCTTCTTATATTGTTAATACATCTTTCTATTTTAGATATAACCAAAATTGGAGTCACCGTTTTTGTGTTATTTAACATTTTTTTAAAGATCATATACATGAGCTTCTCAAATAAATAAAAAACCTAAATTGTAGGCCTTTCAAACCCCTATATTGGCGACTGCGCCATCTCGCAACCGGTCGACCCGAGTTCAGCTCTCGTTGTATCCCGAATTTTAATTAATTCTGAAGCAACGGAGATAACTCGGTAGCATAGTTTGTTGGTGATATTCTAAAGGGTGGGGTATGTTAGACTCGTGTATACCGATGTAAGCGGTTGCTTTGGCAACTTCAATATTCTCAAAAAAATCCAATATTTTGATAACAGTCTCTATCAAAGTAAACATATCAACTGGTAGATAGCAAGTAGATAATATTCTAGAATGAACATAAAACACAGAAAAAAATCACTTCCGGGAAAAAAGCCACGGTAAAATAGACAAGGTCAAAAAGGTCAAGGAATTAAAAGCAAAAATAAATTGTTTAGAAAGTTTCATTTCATACTGTAACTTTGCAATTTTAGTTTAAATAGATTTTCAACGCATACCCAAAATTACCGAAATACTTAAAATATTTTTTTTACGTATTACCACTAGATATACATACGTTTTAAGTGCCTTAACTATAGCATTTAGGACAGAACGAATGTAAACTAACTAATAAAAATGTACACTACCTTTTCTGGATTGATTTTTCAATTGTGTTGGTAAAAATTTGTAGTAAACACATTTTAGTTCATTTAACACAACAATTAGCTACATGAAATTTGTTTAAAAAGTTTAATAGCAGGAGGTTTCAGATGTTTTGCATTAAACGAAGAAAATAAGCAGCTTTATTGCACTTGACATTTTATTTTCCTGGTAAAACTCTCCATCTGTAGATGTGACAAATCTGACCTTGCGGCAATACACCTAACATACTAAAAATACTGCAAGATGAAATTCTAACAGGAAGAGGTGGAGAAGTCCTCGCTTTAATTATTTTCGTTTGGATCCACAGGAGGTTCAAGGTGGTGCACTTTTCCTAACATTAGCGTTCAGCTCCTAAAATAACAATGCAGTTTTAACTTAAATTATAAAAAGATTACATAAATAGGCACTAAAACATAAATATCCGATGTTATTTCCTTGACTTTTTCGTTTGGTCGATGTTTTATGCAGTAATTAATGTTTCTCTAAGTCTTGATATTTTTAATTATTTGCAAATGACATTAAGACGACTAGTTTGCGGAATTTGTTTGGCTTTTGCGTATATGGTTTTAGTTAATAATTAAACTGAAATCACTATGGTTTTGGATCAGAATTAGACACAAACATAAAGAAAGCAGTTTATTACTTTTATTTATGCAAACACCTTTTGTGGCTTTCCAACTCGGGCAGAATTGCTTCTTTATAAGTTATAACTGTAGTAGACGCCTGCAATAAATCTGAACTGATTTGTTTCTTGTAACAATGATAGTAAGACCTTGAAAACCTACAGTCTATAGACCGAATTTCGTTTAGCAAAATGATCGATTAATTGGTCCAATCAGATTAATATAAACAGTTATAATAAAGATAGATCGAGTTCTTTTGAACACAGCCCACCTTCGCCCATCAAGGTTCGCTGTTGTTCGACAACGCCAACCATCGAGCACAAAACGCCTAGAGATTTCACTTCTGTCATGTTTGCCCTATATAAACAACGCGCAGAAGACCTCAAGTGAGAAACTAATTTACACACAAACGAACGAAGAAAGCTCAACGAGGCTCTAAGAGGAAGTGGTTGACGACTCGCCTCTTAAATTAGGAAGACAAATGTTTGCGTATAAAGTGTTATGACATTTCCGCAAGTTGGTGACCTTCGTCCCGCCGTTTGCGAACCCCTGGGTGCTCAACGAAAGATACATCGCGGCAGGATGACCTATGAAGCAACGCGGTGCTGGCACGTACAGCAGGAATGCGCTGGGAACGAAATGGCTCTACGGCCTCTCCTGCATTAGCGGACTTCTTTTGCTGCTGCTTCTGACCTTCTTTTGTGAGTTTTGCATTGTTAAATGTCTGTTTGAAAAACTGCACAGGCAGATTCTCCTTTGTTCCCTCGCTGCTTCGAGGAAATGGGTGCAATTTAAGCTCACCATCTCATGCCTACCACAACAATGATTTGCAAGGCGGGTAATGTTCGTTGGGCAGGAAACTTGCAAATATGAGAAGTATGTGTTTTGAGTGTCGAATAGAAACTATGCAATCTGCGTGGGCGATTCCTGTTTCCTCTATTTCGGCTCAGTTAGGTCTGGTTTAATGTTTGGAAAATTTATAGAGTTGCATCCATACATCGTTAAGGGCCCCTAAACCAGCGTGAGAATTCAAAAGCTAATGCAGCCGTCTTCTTAGTGAATCCATGATTTTCTTTATCTTACGCAATATAGAAGATCCTGTTTTTATGTTGTGATAACTTCGTTGTTACTCCTTGTATTAAACTCGAATGATACGCTATAAGAAGATATAGAAATACTTATATCACACCATTTTAGTTGAGTGTATGCATTTTAGACGTAATCCCTCATTTTATGTTCTATAATTTGTAAAATTCTTCAATGCGCAACGTGTTTATTTCAATTGAATAAGTTGTTTTTACGGAGCTAAATCACATATTGTTACGAACCCAATATCCAAAATTCTAAATTAAATTATTATTGCTTCATAGCTGTTCTAATGTGATTTTAATAAAATTGCATACACATTTATGTTGCAAGCAGTGATGTCATTTTACTCATCAAAATCAAAGTACATTAGAATATTAAATTAGGCAATGTGGAATAAGTAATATGCCTGATATAAGGGAAATTAAGTAATAACCAGGTCATCGCTTATGGGTGCAAAAGAGAATTTATAAAAGGACACTTAAGATTGAATTAGCCAAACAGTTGATAGCGAAGAGTAATTGGTGAATAGTAAATGGTAGAGAGGGGAAAGTGTATAGTTGGCAGTTGGCGCTGTTGCGAAGAATAACAAACCTAGCAATGACGCTGTATCTGTTTATATTTTTGTAAGTAGTTTAGTATGATGTTTTAGGATAAGTTGTAATAGTCTTGTAGAACAAGTGATTAATAAATCCAGTCATTTTATGTAAGGGTAGTTGTTTCTCTTGTGATCCTAGCGATGAGACCAAAGGGCTCCTTATTAGTTACAGCCGTAGGCGTAACAATATCACAATGGTTCCGTATCTGGGAAAATATGTGATTATATATTATAGTCATAAAAGTTTTCAAATAATGCAAATTATACATATTTGCTAACCAAATAACTTTAAAGAAGATGTATCTTATTTAGTTTCTGAATATTTACATAAAAATCAAGAGACATTAATTACAATGATAAAGTTTTATTGATTTAAAATACAAAATTCCTATTTTCTAGTGTCCTGAGTCAGTCACTAACACATTAGGTTGTTCATACCAGAAGCCTACAGTTTGTTGCAGCTCTTTAGCAATTCTTTATCTCTATGAGTAAATACTAGTAAAAATATTACATGTTGTTCTACCTGCAAAACGAACTGCAGCTAACGTAATAGATAAAGTAAAAAAACTTCACTTATTGAAATCCAAATATGTATTGTAAAGGTGAGTTGGCCCCGCCCTACTTTTTCATTACTTTGCGAAATTTTTTATCAGAAATTTCTATCATTTTTGATTAATTTTTCAGTTTATTACAACCTTGGACGTGTCGACTACTAATTAAAAAAACGTATGCAGAAAGGTCACATGTCAACATTGATACGAAGACAATAGAACATGCTTATTTTACTTATTTTTAAGGCAGTTTAGTTTTGTAGTCCTGAAATTATACCGCAGATAATAAATAATTAGGTATAGTTAAGTCTAGTTTTAGTGCTGAACAAACCATTCGGCCACATCCATAAGCTGTATGAGTAGTATCACATTAATGCTCAGATATTAAATATTCAGATTTGATTGGATTTGCTTTTTTGCAAATTGATGGATCGACCTTAAACAATGCCAGTTTATAGAAAGTTGATTCAATGTTTTAACGCCCTCCGGTAATAAATGCTTATTACATTAGCTGTTACGTACGTTTTTATAATCAGAGTTGAATAATATATAGTTGAAATAAAAGAGAAATTACAATGTATTTATAATGGTGCGGTTTTTATTTTGTAAGTACTGTCGATAACCAAAGCAATTACGGTATCAGTAGTTGCGTATAGACAACCCGCTTTTCAAGCGCCTATTGGCAAAGACGTGAAACAGATGTTGTTTTTTATCCAAATTTCAAATACAATATTTAAAATCGGAATTGTATAAGTAACTTCTTTTAAGAAATCAAGTACACT